>JBCEWB010083468.1:0-28968 GCA_039654565.1 Peronia peronii
GGACTAGGAAGGATGCACTTGCTTATCGATTCAATGTTAACATTATTGGTCCGAGTCTACCTGATGCAGCGTTGTCAAGTTAGCGATGAGCAGCTGGTGTCTGTTGACAGCCAATGTTTGTGGTAAAGAGATGGGTTTTTTTGTTTTTGTTTTTCTGGCAGTTCACTCTTTCAACTTCAACTGTACCTCATTTTAAATGAACGTCTATTTTACGGTGTTTGAAAAATACAACCAAATAATAAATCAAGTCATTTCCACAGACTTGGATGCTAAATGACAGTACAGTTGTCATAAGAACGATAGGCTTTAATCTCTTTTTCAAAATGTTCAAATATCAAAATAAGTCTACCGTATGAAAATCCAAAAAACTGTTGACTAGTCTCGAATGCGGACTTCACCAGATATGGTGCGAGTTACAATTTATAATATACCTAATTACGCAGGTAAATCTCCACAAATCATGTGACGGATATCTACGATATTATTCTGATAACAGCACACACTAAACCACCTTCCAATGCAGCTATTTCGTGCAGTACCATTATATCCCGTTCAGGGCTCCTCGTTAGTGGAGTTGAAAAAAATGTTTAGATCTATAGGAGTGAAGTACCGGGACATTGTATTATGAATGGAAATTAGACTTAATATAGTAACATCAGTGAGTCATTTTCTCGACCCGCCAAGTTTATGTACTTCCCTTTGCCAATAACAAGAGATCATGTCTAAGACAAGCATCGTTTAAAAAAAAAAAGGGGGGGGGGGATCACTTTAGCTCCCGGTCCTGTTATTTGAAATAAATGAGGCAAATGGTAATAATAGTAGTAATAATAATGGTAATAATAATAATAATAATAATGAAAACATTAACACGATGAGAGCAAAACATTTATTCTAAAATTATCTCGTGAACTTTTGAAAATACTTTCCTAACAGCTCTCAAAGTAAAAGAAAAGAGACTTTACTTTTACTTCGTTTACATTGCTTAAATTTTGTTTACCGACATACTTCTTGTACCCGGCAAAAGAAAGTATTTTGGCCGGCGGTCAAAACAGCTCATTTCTCTACATTGCTAAGACAAAACTGGTACATGTGCTATATAACTAATAGGCCTATCTGCTCTGATGGGGAGCCAGTTCTGTTTTCTCCTATCCTCGTTTCAAATGGTATACGTGTTTTGTGGGTAAATGTGCTTAAGGACTTTGAAGTATGTGAAATGTTCTGTCATAATACATGTAGGCTATTGTTGCTTTTCAATATAAATTTCTATAAATATAGCTATAATATCCAAACAAAAAATACCCTTCTCATGAAATGATTCAACAATATTGTTGTATTGAGGTAGGGGAAAGAGAAAAGAGGGGGTGGGGGGGGGGGCGGACCTTTCCCGTATTATGTACTAGTAGGATAGATGACTGTTGTTGTCCTGTAGAAAATAAGTTTCAAAATTGTTCATTAATATAGTGATGATTAAATTACTCAGCTCTTTAGTCTTTAGAAATGAACATCTGCTGCCTGACGGCCAGTGCGTAATTATAATGTTTCAGGTTCATATACTTTATCAAAGTTTTCATGCACGATGAACATGTTTACAAGCCTACTAGATCTAACAGGCCACAGCATAGACCTACTTATTGATTGAATTTTGCGCACCACACTGATATCATTCCTGCTTATGTTCTTGTTCACTTGTCGTATTTTATATTCATTTTATTCGTTGAACGATTTTTTTTTTAAATTTATATATCAACTGTGAGTAACGAATGCTTGATATTTGAAACGACTGGACCGGTACCGTACCATGGTACAATGTATTACTATTAGATTATCAGAAGTAGACAGAAAGGGGAAACAACCAGCGAACAAAAGCAAATTTCATCATGCGAGTGAAGTCCCTTATATGACCTCGTTCCGTGTCACACAGCGAAAACAGCAGGTCGCACGCAGTCTGTACGCCTTCCATTGTGTAGTGTACGAATAGGCCTAGAATCTACATCAACATTTTCACTTAGCTTGCGTCATCTTTCTTCAACTTTCATCGACATGGCGGAACAAAGGAATTGTCTGGTTGCTATGGATGGCAGTGAGCATTCGGACTATGCACTTGATTGTAAGTTATGTTGTCCAAAGCGTTTGTTCTTCTCTCCGTGTGAATGAACTCTGGGGTGCGAGCGGCTGGGAAGTAAACAACCGTGACCCGAATTGGCTTTACTTCGCCTGCCGCCATGGCAAGTCTTCTTTCCTTCTTTAGCGTATAAATAACAGTGGATAATGATAAGAAATTGTGCGTCTGATCTAACGGTCATGGGAATATTTTTTTTTTATTTATTAGAATCGAATATGACGTGCGACACATCAGCCATAACATGATGAAGCCTTGCATGCCGGCACACAGTGCACGAAGGCTATACTTACAACACGACACGTAAATGTCGCTGATGTGATCACGGGACACAGTTGGCAGAGCACAATATCGAATGCATGTTGTTTTTCACGCCATCTTTTCCCTACACATTAAAGGTTAAGTTTGTGCAAAATAGCCTATAGATCCAAAACAGTTTGACTGGGAAAGAAAACTTTTAGTATATTATTCAAGATAACCATTGTTTTTTTGAAGCCCTTGCACCATAATATTTCAAAGTTGCACAGTTAAAGATCTAGTCAGTATGACATGTTAATTCTGCCTTACAATGTAATATATGGAGACACTAAATTTGCAAATTAGGTGAAGTCAGTAGTTATTCATATTTAAGATAAGAACACTATGAATGTGCTGATTGATTATTGTTAGCATTATGATAATAATAAATATATTGTTATTTATTGCATAATATGTTTACCAGCTGAAGAATAGAATGAGATCTGCCCAGAGGGTGCAAGCACTTGAGTTTCTTATGAAATATAAAATGGAACGGTCACAAAATAGCTGGAAGATTACAATAAATATTGGGTAACATTTTTGAATTTTTTAAGATACCAAATTTTTTGAGTAGCAGGGCTGTTAAGAGAGCACTTTGCTTACCAGAATTTTGGGCACTCCTTAAAAATTAAGATCCGGTCTATTCCCACAACAGAAAAGGACTTTGGGTGATATCAATATCTGGTTTTGTTGTATGGTTGGTTGGAAACCTGAACTTTTGTATTGTTTTGAGTAGGCTTGATCATGTAAGACCAGCGGATGGAAACATAGAACCACAGTTTTTAAGTAGTGCTGCTTTTTCTTCTGCAAGTTGATACTGTCATTTATTGATGAGGAATTTCAAAATTGGTCACATTGCCAAGGGACCATGGCTCACGCACAGATTTGTGTCGTGTGGTTATGTCCGAATGTTCATCATCTCAAAGAGCTGGTGGCCGTATGTAGAGCATGTACACTAATCAGCATGTGAGCCACGATCCCACGGTCATGTGGCTGATCTTGAAATGCCTCATTGTATATTGTTGCCTACTTGGACCCTAGCTCCAAACAGCAGAGTGTTAACGGCAGCCGAAAGGCTCCATAGCAAAATGCAATACAGGGACATCAAACTTCTGACTTTAGTCGGAATTCCAAACTTTTTTGATCGTCACTGACTTTCCTACTTTTGACCTCTCAACTGCCAACTTCTGCTGAATTGTGGTTTTATAATAATTTGCAATACAAATCCCGCACGATAACAGTGAAACTCAAAGGGCAAAAGAGTTTTGCTCATGCCTCGGACGATAGATTTAGTCAGACTGTTGTCTGTGGCTGTTTGAAGATCGAGATTGAAGTTCGTAGCACAAGTTGTATAATTTTATAGTTCCACCCCAGGATCTTGTGAACACTTTCAAACTTATCTCAAAACAATGAAAACTTCTAGCATGAAAACCCTAGATTTTTTGAAAAGTGTCTTACTCTTACACAGCCACACAGTGCCAGACCGCCTTCATATGACATAATATTGCTTGAGGGGGGGAATTTTCCAACTTCTTTGTGAAAACGATTTGACATCCCTGGCACTATATCCCAATTTCTTGAACTGAGGAAAGTATAGGAAAAGTAAAAAATTCATACAGACAGGACAAACAGAAGTAATTTTTAGGTGGTATGATTCATTGTTTACACGGAACTTGAGAATATGAAATACTAGAACTCTACATTAATTGATTGTTGCATAAAGGTGAACTTTAATTTTGCATTACTTTGTGACGTATATTATATCCAACAATTTGAATTTTTCCAAAATGCACTACATCCGTCAGTTGTTGACAGTTGGTATTTCTATTTCCAACCCATATTAATCATGCAGAGAATTAATTTGATAAAGACGGATTAAATGTGAATATAATATTTGGAGTCCTATGAAGGGGGATAAGGTACCACCATTGCAGGTTTGCAAAACATAGCTGATTCGCAGTTTGAAGAAAGTCAGAAATTTGCAGTTTAACAAATGGTTTGTGATGCACACAGAAGAAAAGAACAGGAAATTATAATGCATAAAAAATATGAAAAAAAAACAAAGCACTATAACATAAAGAAAGCATACCAAAAAGGCAATATACATGGGTAAAAATTGATACGGCTTGCCAGTATTCCCCATTTTCAAGTAGTAATATTGTTCATAAACGTTGCATGATGGTCAAGAGATTTAAATTGATAACCCTGTAAAAAAATGGCAACACTGCTACAATTGGATTTGAAACAAAACTAATTGATATTAAAATGTGGCAAAGATTAGATACAATGTAAACTTATCTATTTAATGTCACTGTCTTCATCACTACTATTCCCACCAGGATTAGCTATGTAATTGTCATAATGATGCTTTTGTCTGATTAATACTGTCTGAAATTTTCCTATCTCATCACCAGTATCAACAAAGACAGGGCGTGTGACTAGATATTTCCAAGTTTGCAAAGCTCTAATTCGCTGGACAGATGTAATGCAATTTGCTTCAAAACTGTGATGGCAGTCAATACACTGTGCAAGAAAAAACAGTTTTGTTAGCAGTGAAGTACAGTTTGTAGTACATATGTTACAGCAGACTTCACAGCTTATGAAGTAAAGTGTACAAGAGCGATAACTCAGTTTTTTAAATTTCTTGCTTATCGTATGGCTTGTCATAGAGCCCTTCATCTTCTAGAATATCCTGTGAATGCAAACAAAACATTGAGATGTTCTTTTATGTAAACAAATTTCTGAATAAGAAAGCCAAGCTCAAATTGTCCAAAGGACATTTCTGAGGCTTATTTACCAGCCCATCCAATATATAATGTGACCTTACTTGTATTCCTGTATCAGGGTATTGCAGCAATGTCCACAGGGAGGGTGACCATGTAGTACTGGTGTATGTTCCTGAGCTCAATGACATGCTGCATTCCTCCAAATGGAGCAACTGTAAGTCATCTTGAACTTTTTTTTAGATGTGAACGTTTTAGACATATTTAATTGTTGGCAACATTTTCTTATTAGGGAATAGGAAAAGCAAAAAAATTGTTTTGATCATGAGTTATTAACATCCATTACAGACTGCATATCAAATAAAGGAAATTGAATGAGCGATGCATAGAAAATAAGAAAAACGGGATTCTCCATGTGAAGTAGGAGGAGTCACAAACATTGGAGCACCAAATTTATAGTGCGGAGTTACCAATTGATTGATAATACATCCATACGTATGAAATCTGTCTGCCAATAGATTGGTGATACATTGGAAAAGAGAATAGCTTTTTGTTCTAAGGTATGCAAAGAAGAGAACAAATAAATGAAATGAGATAGAAAGGAGATGAGAGGTGGGAGTTGGTTGAAGAGATTAAAGGGGAAGAGGAAAGGGATAATTTGAGCAAAAAAATTTGTTTAATCCTTAAAGCGTAAAAAAAAAATGCTATATGGTTGGAATGTCTATTGATAACATTTGTTCATGTTCAGGAACTGAGTGTTTGAGACCTAGAGGCTGAATGAGGTGGATGCTTTCTTATAATATTGATTGTCATTTGGAAGGGAATTTGAATACAAAGGAAGATTATAAGGGAGTCTTATGCCCTTGACATGCTTAGGATTATAAAAAATTTATAGGATTTATAAAAATTTATTTTAAAAATTTTGGTAAACGAGGCTGTGTCAAAAAAGTTGTGAGTTATACATATCATGAATGACACTTTTTTATTGATATTTTACTTTTTCTTATTCACAAGTGCTCAAAGTTATTTCATTTGTATGCTGTACTGTGCAAGTTCCAAATGTAAGAAAGTGGGGGATATCAATTGAAAAAAGTGTCATGCTAATGAGTAATTAAAGAACAAAATATGCCTGTGTCAAATGTTAAATTTGATGTATTTAGAAAAGAAAAATATATTTCAGTTTTTATTAATTTTCAAGTATGAGTCAATATTTTTTGTTCTTTTTCTTTTTTATAGCACAAATAAAACATTTTAAGCTCTGACTATTTAATATCGTCTAAATTTGATATACTTTTCACATCTTCATGTTTCTGATCATTAATTCTCTAAGCTTATAAGGAAAAGTAGCATTGTCTAAATAGTGTCCAACAGCCTTTTCCTTTTTTTTTTTTTCTTTTCCTTTTTGTGATACTCTTCCCCTATACTTTTCCCTAGGAGAAAAAAGTTGGTCTTGACCTTTTTCTTTTACCTTTGTCCCTTAGCTGTGTATGTTTTTGATCGAGAGGTGATGGAGGCCATGTTGAAGGAGGAGCAAGAAAGGATTAAGGGTGACCTAGAAAAATTTGCATCAAAACTGAAACATCATGGGGTAAGTGCTAACTTTGTTTGTTTTGGAGATGAAAGGGATAATGGAGTTTGGGAGTTTGTTGTTGTAGCAAAGTGTGTGACGTGAGTGTGTGAGTTGTGGACTGCAGCGAGAAATTTCTTTTGTCTGAGTCACCCAAATCCTTTATAAACTGTTTTGTGCATTCACTGGCAGATAGTTACATCTTTTGTGAGAAACAGAAATAAAATGAGAAAAAAAAAATGACTAAGCATGAAAGAGGAATGCAGTATAAGGATGGATGGATGGACGTGTAGCAGATGGACCAAGGATTAGATGAAGAAGGGGATGAACAAGTCAGTCAGAGAGAGAAAATGGATGAACAGATGAATGGTAGTGGAGAATATGATAAGTGGAGCTAAGCTGGCACAATTAATTATAACTTGGTTTGGAGAGCTGACACAAAAAGGAATTGTGATACCATGACATCAAGTGAGATAGGTGGAATTTTGCTTTGCTCTCAGTTTCTCACTACAAACACCTTTATCTTAACTGACTATGTTATAAACAGGCTGACCCACAGGTTTCAGACTCTGCTTATCTATAAATTTGCAGAGAGTGTTTGAAATGCCTGATGGTGGATGATGTGGCATAACTTCTGAGATCCCAGTAAAAGTGAGATACAGTTATCTCAGCAAGTTTATCTCAAAGGTCAAGTTTGGGGTGGTTATCTGTATCTTCACATTACAGTGTAGATATGAATAGTTAAGAGGACATGGGCATCCTGTGTGTATGCACAAGGATAGGAAGGGTCATTTGATTGGGCTTTTATCTTTACTTCTGAACACCAAGACCTCTTCTTGTGTAGTAAACAGGAATCTAAAAAGAATTAATTATCTGCTTTTTACTGTCCTTTTTATTTCACTGTTAGTTCAGTATCTGGTGTGTTATAAAAATAAAAACTGAGACTTGAAAAACTGTTTCAATGAAGGGCTTAAAGCTTTATCAGACCCTGTTTACTCTGCAGTTTTATGTCATTGATCGGTTAAAGCAAACCTTCCCTGCATACTGGCTGCTGATAAAATCAATAGTTATCATTATTCATTCAGTTTGTATTGATAGGCTTTAAAGAGAAACAGGACAGTGATAGACACAATTTTTTTTTTTCTGCCCTGCAACTTTACACACATACATATACACACTTATTGTGCAAAAAAGCATAGGAGAATTTCATAGATATTAGGATGGAATGCAGACACTGATAGAGAAAGAAATATACTATGGTCTACAGTCTCTCAACTTGGTTTGTTTTTTTCCTGTATATGTAATCTTCTGTAAGTTAGTTGAGACAGAAGACATGATATAGTGCCTGAAAGTGTCAGCTCAAGAGAAAGCACCTGAAAGTTGCTAGAATGTCCAGTGTTGTCAGATCATATCATTGTATTTATATATGCTGTAATGTCATTGGTAGATGAGTTTATATCGTCCCGTTTTTTGCAAAAGGACCAATACTCCATTTCATTATTGTTGCTCGTTCGTCAATTTGTGAAAATTGGGAATATAAAAATACGTGTTTGACAGTGATTTAATATTTATTATGTTTGAATTAGTGAAGTAGTAGATGGCTTGAACACTAGTGCCTGGTATTATAATATTTCTCCCTCTTAGTGCATGTTGTTATTAAATATGTGTTCAGTGCACAGCGAGGCCTTCATTGTATGGTTATGGAATGTGTATCTGGGACTAGTCCAGGGACACCACAAGAGGGCTTGTGACAAAGGCCACCAGCCTTGGAGTATTTGATATTGACCAGGGAGGGAGGGAGAGAAAAAATTAAGGGATCCTCCTCTGACTAGGATTGGAAGGGGAGGGGGGTGAAAAAGAGGTCAAGTGAGACAGGAGAAGGGTCTTGTTTGGAGAGGAAGGAATGCCATATATAACAGTACTCTGTATCAGCTAGAACTCTTGGAAGAGATCTAGAAGGACACACTATGTTGTATATCAAGTACACACACCTCAGTTACATACACAGGTGTTTTTCCCCAGAAAAAGGGGTCCCCCCCCCCCCCCCCCCCCAACTGCCACATTGGCAATGTTTTTCTTGCAATCTTGCACACAAACTCAATGTGCAGATCAGTGTAAGGGATATTCAGACTAAAATAGTAATATTAGGATGAGACAAGGCTGTTGTTTCTGTACACTAATGTTTCATGTTATTAGTTGTAGCAAATATCAGAGATATTAGGTACAGTGTCTTTGGTTGTACTTACCCATAACTCTGTAATTTTTCTAATTTGAGTCTTTGAGAAATGGAATTGAAGGCCTCTGGTCTTCACACATATTGTTGTAATTTTACATAATAACACAGTAAATAATTATTTAGTAAAACATAATAAATACAACTGTTCGATACAAGTCATTCCATTTTTATTTACTGTGTTGAGCAACAGGCTAGAGACATTAAATTGATGAAGCATTTGTCAGTTCTTACAGGTCACTTTATTTAAGGATACCAAAAACAGTTGTTATTAAGCAACAAGGGGGAAATATGCATGGGACCAGAACTTTGCTGTGGACAAAGTGTATTGGCTTGTATGGGTGCACACATACTTGTACATATCTTTGCATTAGCAGCTTTGTGAGATGCTCACTAGGCATGTATAATCATGCACTATCAGCTCCTATTTGTAAATGTTTGTATTCTGACCTTGATTGGCAGGGGGCCAAATATTTTCTTTCCCCCACCCCACCCCGTTATCTGCTGTTTTGCTTTAGGACTGGGAGAGAGAGCAGCCCTTAATCATGCTAGGGTTAAAAATATGACATTTCTAGAGGTGCAATGTGGACTGCTATCCAGGACCGCGTGACTGATTTCATTATCTGATGCAACACAGCAAGTGGCAGGGAACCAACCCTTCCCTCCTCACATATACAATGTTCCTTGTCCAGTCATAAGTGTTGTGACATTACATTTTGCTCCTGTTTTTTTTTAATGCTGTTTGCCCTTGAGCACAGATTCAGTGTCATAGTTCCTTCACTGTGAACACAAACCTGCTGGTTCTGAATACACAGCACAGACAGGCTAGGAATGCAGTGAAACTATCAGCTTTTATCATCGTAGTTCATAACTACCTGCACAAAGCATAGTCTTTATGGGATCAGCACAAGCAGGACATGCATTTCTTTTTGTCTGCCTCTTATGACTGGTCTCAAACAATTTTATAGGTCAATAGTTTGCATAGGTTTTCAATCCAAATCTTTTATGAATGTTCTCTATCTTATATCAGCCTGGGCCTATAAGTTAAAGCTACAGAAGAAACTAGTTTGCATTTTCCTTGACTTTTCTGTCTTTTTTCTCAGGAAAAAACTACAAATTACACAAATTACATGCTGCTAGTATGTAACATGAATCCACTGAGTAAATAGGAAATACATGTCAGGTAGCAGGCAGGTATGGCATCATTGATTATAACAAGAAATGTTTTCAGTCACCTACAATGTAGACTCAGCATCTTGAATTTGTTATGGATAACCTGAGACTGTGAACAAGAATTCAGTTATCCCCTATTGATGTTAAGACTATCCAGATATATTTCTTTTTTCATTTTGATTCTTTGTCATTGTGCAGTAGTTTGGGCTGTCCTAAATTCCTTAATCTTTATGTTTGCTGATGCTTCAGTACTTAGTTGTCATGCTCTGCTGTGTAAATACCATACAAATTTGTCAGTTCATTTGGTACATACACATTCCTTGTGTCGTTGGATTTTTCAGAAGTTTTATCTTAAGGAATATCCACACATAATAAATGCGGGCATCGTTTAGTTTGTGATTTTCAATCACCATCTAATATTGCATTAAATAGGGTTTAATAAATCACTTCAGGCAAGTGGGAGCTTGTACCCAAGGAGTCGTGAATTTCTTACAGGCTTTTTAAAAAAAAATATGATTTTGAGAACTATGTCGTATGTCTTTCTTTTGTCTAGAAATCTAGAATTTTGTGGAAGGGGAAAAGTGTCACAGTGAAACAACCACTATATTGTCTTGTTAGATCTTGATATATTGATTCCACCAGCTTGCAACGCAGTAGACTGTAAATCATGAGTCAGTTTCAGATAGCATAAGTTTCTCCCAGAAATAAGTTTCTCCCAGTCTTGTGTTATCAGCTCAGTCGCCTTGTGGTAGGTAAGTCACTGGACGAAATAAAATCCTGTCCTGACACGTGAATAATAATCCAGTCATTGAAAATTACTGTGAAGGCAATCTTTTAGCTCTCATTTAGTTCTTCATTTATCCAATTAGTGTGGAAATGGCAAAGCATTGTATTGGTGAAAAATTCATTCATCATACGTGTTATCAAAATGACTTTCTAAATACCAGGTATCTAGTAACAAATTAGGTTTGTTTATGTTACATTATTTCAGACTAAAATGATTTCTCTTGAGCCCTCCAAAAAATTCATCATAGAAACCCTGACAATTTTCTGCAGGCATTTTTACCTCTTCAAGGACTGAGCTCGTGATCAAAAGAATTTTTAGATGCATTGAAACTGTTGCTTCACATTTACCTAATGGTATCATCTGCCCCCAAAAGATCTGCGTTTTAACACCACTGTCTAACTGGAACTGTTAGATAAAAGTCATTTGTTTCAAAATGGAGAAGACAATAGGATAATGTGTCTCTATTAGAAGATTAGCACTTATAAGACTTAAGGTTAAATAAACTTAGCATCAAGTCTGAACAAATTGATCGTAGACGAATAGTACCCTCTGGAAGCATTTAATATGTTGCTACTGCTCTTTAGAAAACAACTATTTTGCTTGGCTTTCTCACTTGTATGAAGGGAGACAATATGTTTGTCTTGTGTGTGAAACAGACGGGGCTCCTGGTACCTACTAACTAGTGTGATGAGATAGGGGTGGTTATTACTGCACAGCTGTCACACTTTGTCCCTCTACCATAGCCCCAATTTGTTGCAAGCATTGTGCTGTGTAGCTGTGTACATCAGAAGTGTGCTGAGTAGGGCATAAAGGATAAGAAGAGGTGACAGGGTAGTGGAGGCTTGTATTCAGGGCATAAGAGGCGGGGTGGTTAAGAAAACAAACTGACGAATGATGTGGAGCAGGTGTGCCACAAACCACAAGGAATAATTTGCTGGTTATGATAATTTTTACCTTTCTGTTAAACGAAATATGTAATACAACAGAGCAATTAGAGACAGAAGGAGAGAGGGAGAGAGAGATGGGAGAGACAGCAAAAGGGAAGTAAAGATACAGAGGGAGAAAGAATGAGATAGGGAGAGAGAGAAAGAGAGGGAAGATATAAGTTGCTCAGGGCAATATAGAAGAGGAAGGGGAGGATTTTGTTCTGTTAGCTACATAATTAACAGATAGAGTATTTTACATTATATCCAGGCAAGATAAATTAGGTGAAAAGAGTCAGAGATGAAACCTGAGGAAGACTCATCCAATTGCATATAATGCAAGCCATCTGTTGAACAGGAAAACCATCATTCTTATTAAATACTGTCATTAAAATTATGGTTTACTGCCATTAGTCGAGCAGCTGTGCCGGACACGACAAATTGATTTTGCATGGTATGTGTGAGATTAGATTTTATTTGACATATTTGTGTCATGTGTTATTGGCCATAGTTGGGAATTCTCTCAAGAATACATGTATTTCAGTTTAAATATTTATAAATGACTACGTTTGGTCTTCCTTGTCATGTGGTGAACACAATTTTATGAGACAGAGACCAAAAATTGAAAGATTGCAAATTTCTCCTTTATTTTTTTTCAAATTTTATTTTCTCATAATTTTTATAAGAAGCTTCAAAATGACTTGGATTGGCATTCTCTAAATTTTCATTGGAACAGAGCATATAAGTTAATTTTTTTTTTATACAGTGACTGTCATAAGTTCTGTAATCATTGGGAAAGGCAAATTTGGGTTTTACCTTTCTGTCACCCCCTTATTGTTAAGAGGACAAAGGTGTGGCATTGTAAGAGGCCGGTTTATCCTCATTTCAGTTTTATTTTGGTTAGCAAAGAAGTTGTTCCTTATGGCCAGGGTCATTCCCTGAAAATGGCCTAGGTCAGTTTTAGCTAGCAGCTTTGAGAAAATGGACAAAAACTGTTTGCGAAAAGGAGATTTGCCTTGTATTATATATAGTGATTGTGTTGCACAGGACACGGAAATAGTGTGATGGTGTTGTTTTTGTAATTCGATTACTTGTATAGCGGTGACAAGGGCCAGCAAAATAACTCAAAATTTTGACCCAAAAAAATGACTATGGCGATATGATTCCGAATTATTGACATTATCTGCTGACTATGTATGTTTGGAAACATCATTGAAAAGGAAACATAAGAAGTCATGTCCCAGCCTAGCAGGGTGTATAGATCCAGGGCTTTCTGCCCCAGACCATAAAAGATATGATCCTTGCAAAAATTGCTGCTTGCAGGATAAGAAAATAAGTTCATTTTTGCCAAGGTGAAGAGCATTCCAAAGCTGTTCATTAGCATATGTGTATAGAATTAAAAATACATGAATATGAAAGACATGACAGGAGCATGTGTCACTTTTAGATTATCAGGACCCTAATGTGGGCTAGCTTTGACATTGAGAAAATCATTTATTTCAAGATCTTTCCTAGAACTCATGGAAAACAACATAGTTTTTAGAGAATGCTGGGATGCAATGGTATTGTGGTGGAAAATATTTCGAGGGTTAGGGAAATAATTAACTTGTGGTGAAAGAGACCTTTTGTCAGGGTTGTTTTAATCTCTTAATGAGACTTACTGCAGAACTTCATTTGCATACCAATTGCCATCATGAATTTTTTTATCTGCGTTAGAGTGCCCATGTGTTCTCAAAACAAATGTAGAATTGGCATGTTTTGATCTGAAACATAGTGACCAGCCTTGTTACATGCAAATGGCTTTTTGTAGCATGATCGCGACAACAGGTTTTATGCACAGATACTGGATATTAAAATTCTTTGGCATTTTTTTCCCCTCTAGTATTAGCTATGTAGAATTCCTGATTAATAAATTCCTTAATTATTGTCACTGAAAGCTGTGGGCCGAGAAGTACATTTTAATTGCAAATGAAGTTGAAAAAATTTGGTCTGGTATTGATGTCACTATTACCTTGTTCCATGCGAGATGTTTTCTTTGTGTGGTTGTATATCAAAGTTTTTTTTGTTTTTTTTTAGCTTTTAGGCATTCAAGGGAACTGGCACAGCATGTACATATGAACAAAAGTATGTGTAGCTCTGTGAAACTCTAGTATCATGGCATTGGCAGACTATATTAATTCATTATTTTAACTTTTGGAGGGATTGAGTTTTTACACAGAACCAAGTTTTGCCTCACTGAAATACAAATTTTATATATATATGTTTTTTACCTAGTGTTGTTAAAAAAAATGCATCTTTTGTTTTTTTCCCCTCAGATTGCCTTTGGATATCAGTCTTATTTTGTTATGACACCCCAAAGTTAAATATTGTCACTCAGGAATATGAATGTGTCATGATTCTTCATGAATTTTTCAGTAGATCTACTCTTTCTTTAATTTCAGCTGGGAGGCAAGGTGAAAAGTGTGATGGCATCCAAGCCAGGGGAAGGAATCTTGAAAGCAGCAGAGGAAGAAAATGCAACCATGATTGTGGTCGGCAGCCGTGGCATGGGCACCCTGCGCCGCACCTTTGTGGGCTCCGTCAGCGACTACCTGGTGCATCACTCCCATATCCCAATCTTTGTCTGCAAACACCCGCACAAGCATGTGCCACATGAAGCCCCAGCAGCAGCTTCTGCTCAGAAGTCTGAGTAAAGTGATGTGTGACATGACGTACAACAGCCTCTCCGTACAGTTTTCTGATTTCATTTCTTTTATGGCATCTATGATCAATTAATTATCAAAGCCGATACCCTGAGGTTTAACAGGCCCAGTTAATGTTCTTAATTTTATTAAATGCAGATAACAAATATTCATTATTTGAACTCCTTTGGATGCCATATCTTAATTTGCAGCCCTGAAAACTTAAACAAAAATTAGTCCCCTGAAATCTTGCATGTCCTTAATGTTACTGATTTGTTATGCAGCAATGAAAATGAACCAGGTCACCAAAGAAATTGAAAAATCCATTTCATTTTTAGGCTGAGAATGATTTGAGAGAGTGAATGTTTCAATCATTTGACTTTTAGGTTTGTGAGCCTTTGGTCTGTAATGTTAATGGAGCCTGGACTTTATGATTAAATTCCTTTTCAGTGCCAGACTATAAAATTCGGATTACTGAATAGGAAGTAAGCTGAATTGAATGTATTCCTTGCTAAGTATTCCCAAACTTACACCAAACTTGCTGTGGATGTTTTATGCACATCGCTCATGTAGTCATTTGTTCTCATTTTCATTATGTTGCTAATCTTCACATTTTTTTCCTGAGGGATCCTAGAAAATGTAGTTGTTCATTTCTTATGTCATTTCTTTAATTCAATCCTAGAGGGAGAACACACCTATTGTTTGAGATCGACTGTTTTATTTCATATCATTAATGTTAACCAGCCCATGAACATTCATATATTATTATCTAAAAGCCATAAATTTGTGACCATGCACACCCCAGTATTATTCCAGATAAATTAGACCGTCAGTCATATTTCATAACGAAATAGTGAAATGGCAGCTAAACTACTTCTGGGATTAGAGTAAGATTTTTTTTTTTTTGTTCTTTTTCTTGTCTTTTTTCTTTTGTTGTTGTTGTTCCTCCCATTTTTTGTTTTTTCTGATTGTATTCAAGAACTTAATCAGCACTAATCTGCTATAACTAGATTCACCATATTATTTAACTTCATGATAGTGCCAGTATTGATAACATTTAATTGGATGTTCATAGCCATGGACATGCTAAACTGCTACTTGAATGAAAGTCCCTGACCTCTAGAAAACAATGCTGAATTTTTTGAAGGGCAGGCAGTTGCAGAAGAAATATACTCGCAGAAATATTCATATGATGAATATATCGTCCTCTAGATTAGTAGGTTACTAGTGATGCTGGTAGCATCAATTTTAAGTGAATCTGTCATGACCAGAGCTGCTTATGTGCTATTTTGAAAAGAAAATTCTTTACCACATGAAAACAATGCTGAATAATTTGCTTCAGATGCAGTTGGTGGGAAAGAAAATATGCTATATGAAATGTTTATACAATAAAGATGAAGTTCACTGGGTTTGAAACTCCAAGAAAGAGGTGTGTGTTAGTGACTTATATAGAAGCATCAGAATAAATCATTACTTGTGTAACATCATATTGTATTCATTTAATCCACTCATAAGGTTTAATTTGTGTGACCTGCTAAGTTTTGTTTTGTCTAAGTTCGTCTTTGATTAACATCAGTTCTCTCTTCTTGATTGTTCTAATTCAGGCTTCACTGAACAACTACCTTGCATGTTCTATCCTATTGATGTGGGCAGTACAGTTACAAACTGATGCTGCCATTTGGTGAATGTTTTACAGTTGTGCCATACTAACAGATGTGTGACTTAGCCTTAATAGTATTTTTTGCTATGCTTGTGTGTGTCATACATCGAAGATAATTCAGTGAAGATCTGTATCACTCGTAGTTAATTGTAATTGGTTCTAGGTGTAGTTCTGTTTTTAAATAAGCTTCTGTCTGTGCCATGGCATTGGAGAGTGTCGATAATTTTTTGACATGAAAGTATTTTGGTTTCATGTAAACAACAGATAAAAATTATTGCTGTGACAATGTCTGAAAACCATATAACAGCTCTGTGTAGATCATTGTATGCCTGTTATTAGCAACATGATGTTTATGTTTATTAACTTTTCCATTCCATGGTAGATTAGTGTTGTTTTTTGCAAGTGTTTTGTTCACCAGCGATGCACACTTTTTCTTGTTATATATGAATATACTTTGTGGTGAGCAATTTGAAATTTGAGCATTGTGCCAGAGTGGTTCAGTCTTGGGAGAACACATAAGTACATGTATTTTCTTTTTTCTGTTCAAGAACTTTTTTTCAATGAATATCCAGCAGAATTGGTGAGGAGGATGATTGGGTATTTAATAACTGACATTTTGAAAGTGAACAGTCAGAGAGTTAGTGAAATATTCCATTCAGAGTGAGAATTCTCCATATAAGCCTGGCAAGTAAGAGATTTTGAGAAAAAAAATAAAAAGGGGCTGGATCTCTTTCAATAACACAGCAACATTTTTTGCTTTTTTCTATATGTTTACTTGCTTTTTGGTACAAGTATATATTTTACAGGGGGTGCTTTGTTAAATGTTCAGTCTTAACAGGTTTTCTGTCTTTGATACGCGTATATGTTGGTGCATTCAAAAAGTGTGCTCACTGCACATACGGTGGCAATAAGCAGCAGTTGTTACATCACAAAGTGAAAGTCAACTGACATTTGCAAATGTCTGCCAGTAGTTAATTTTTGTTTGCCATATTCATCATACTTTTGTTTTTGTGTCATCTAATGCCAGTTGTGCAGTAAATGTGGCAGACCAGGATGCTGTCAGGGGAAATAATCGTGCTGGGTGTTATCCTTTCCATGTGAAGATTTATCCCCTTGAGCCACCTGAGCGTCGGCTTATTTGTGTGGTGTGGAGATTTAATAGTAGGGGTGCCAATTTTACACGAACACTGCCACGTGCACACAGTTTTTGCTCATGTTGAGTGTGTTGCAAAAGAAAAAATTGAATCCCAGCTGTTTTTAAAGCAAGCATGCTCAGTTTCTTTTCTTTTTTTTTGGTACCATATAGCAGACTGTTCCAAATATACTAACTGCTCACTTCATGAAGTAAAGACAACAAGGAGGTCATTACTGTAGCAATAGCATGATTGCCACAGTTACGTTGGTGCATTTTGTTTTCTTTTGATTATTAGAAACAGTCGGCACATGAACATGAATGTATGCTAAATGTTCATATCATCATCAGTTCAATGTCATTATCACTGATGTCAAACTGACATGTAGGAAAACCTGACATTTTGACTCATTTTAACTGTAGAGGTGTGAAGGGGCCTGTCGGGCAAAGATTTGTTCATTAAGCTTTATGTTTGAAATTTTATTTTTCAAGCAACATGCATTTGGTATTTGTTATGTGATATTCATAGTGTATCACAAAGCATAAACTGTCATTTCTTACACATGTAAGTTGATGTCACCATAGAAATTCTGAAAGTCCAGCAATTTCTATTAAACTTTTAGGAATAAACTTCATTGCTGGGTCCTCAAGTTATCTTTTTTGTCTGCATGTGCTTCATTTCCCATATTGTTTCAAGCACAGCATGTGGAAACAGAGAAAGTGCTTTTCTTACTATTTGAAGAAAGCAAAAGTTGCTTCGTCACACTGTGGCTGTTTGCTGTAATGACAACTATCTCATGCAGTCTTACGTGTACCTCTGACTTCTTTACTCAACAAAATTCTTATTCTGTTACTTAAATAAAGGTTTCTACCCTTCTGGTTCTTTGTTCGCTTGTTTTGATTTCTTTTCTGTTTGGAGAGTTATATACATATATAATCTACTAGACAGAATTACTTAAATCCTCCAAAGACTGTCATAAGAAAGTACAAGGAATGAAGGATGTATACCTTTGTAAGAGTAGGTTTGTATTAATGAGCGGAGAAATTCATAAGTCATGTAGATATTCTGTGTTACATAACGGTAGCTGACAGCCATTTGTTATACATGGATATGCAAGCAAGTAGTAATAATCTCGCTATCTACAGATGTTGGATTTAACCCTCTCACTGTTTTGCTGTCTGCAAGTGTTAGATTTAACCCTCTCTCTGTCTGCTGTATTGGATCTTTGAAATATATCTGTCTTGCAATCATAGTGAATCAGAATGAATTCTCTCTCCTTGTACCATGCTCACACATGCTAGCAGTAGAAGAAAAAAAAAATAGGGGGAAGTTATCCTTGTGTTATTGTCATTAACGAATATGAATGAAAATACTTTAGTTCTGTTATCATTCAGCAAGCTGCTGCTAAACATCTTTAAATGATAATAGCTTATAATATTAGTCTTAAAGATGAAATGATCAGTTTGTGATTTTCAGATTTTTTTTTCTTTCCTTTTAATTTTTATTTGCTTTTTTGTTTGTTTTGAATCATTTTTCTTATGATTTTGTATTTGATATGGAAACATTTTATGCATTTGGGCCCAAAAAAATTATATCCTACAAATAAGGGGTTTCTTTTGTCTCTGAGGTTTTGGTTACCTCACATTTGTGCTCTTTACCCTTTCCTGTACCATTTTATAATTTAGACTGCAGTTGGCAAGGTGTCAAAACAAGGCAATCTGAAATTTCAAAATATCAACACACATGCAGGCAGGAATGAAGACATCTACTCTAGCAAGGCATAAGGCAAGGAATATGTCAGCAGAAAAAATAAATAGCGGGTTAGTATTTTTGTTAACAATGAATTGCAGCCTTTGAGGAAGACTGCAAAATCTTCCTGTGTTCCGGTTATGGGTGGCATAACTCTTTTCTATACCCTATTCGTATATTACTGATACAACTATTAGAAATCCAAGGGTGTCAATAGTATTTAATCAATGTGTTATTGATGAAGGGATCCCAAAATAACACATAGAACTATACAGCACTTGTTTCCATAACATGAATCAGTCTATTGGAATAAATATAAGAGATACAACAGAAATGCTCTGACTGTACCAAAACTAAAAAAAAAAAGAACCAGCAACAAAATTATAACAGCAGTATGTGCACCAAACAGTGGGCAATGAAAAGCCAGAGTTCATATAGTACACATCTGCTCCACATTACCTGAGTTATTAAATGAGGCCAGGATTCACAGAGCTTTAATAACTGTTTCTTTCCACGAAGCACACCCAGTTAGCCATAATCTCACCATTCTCGGATGCTGTGTGTTTTTGAACAGGACCGGTTGCATCTATACGTCTTCTCTCACGATTTGATCCCCTGGGTACCTTGTGCAGCAGCGAAAACAGGACGACAGTAACCTAAAAGTGGAGGATGTGTTTCGCAGTATGACTAATAATAATCACAAATAAACTTGCACATCCATAAACTATTGCATATAAATAGCCTAACACACGTGCGCTGGACATAACAATATGTAATTGAGAATCCAGTTATTTAATGAGTATTATGCAAAACCTGTTCTTCCACAATTATGCTTAGTAATGAGTTGTTTCATTTTCAGTTACACAGTTTAAAATTTTGCAACCGACAGTCTTTACTTAAAACAGTCCATTTGTGACGATGATGCAACAATATCTGTGTTTTGTACAATGCAAATACATGTAGTACATGTATAATTTATGGGCAGCTAGACCAACGTACATAAGAATATTTCTGTGTGTGCCCCGTCCCCCCTCCCCCCCCCCCCCCTCGCCTCTCTCTCTCTTTTTTTCTCTGTCTGTCTGTCTCTCTCTCTCTCTCTCATTTTTAATTTCTCTCACTGACCCATCGTCATTCTCAAAACATGAAGAATGTACCTACATAGGGAAAAATAACTCACAATAAACAAACAAAAAACAAACGGAGAACAAAAAAAATAAAATAAAAAAATGAGTGGCTTGTCGATACAGCAGACAGGCTCACAGTTATAGCTCATTCCCAGAGAGACATTTGTAACCCAGTCATTTCTGAAATAGCTCATTTCTCTTCCCAACTCCACTTTTTCTATTAGATTTAGACCATCGATACAACTTGCATTTTTCGAAACTCACTCTTTATCATGCCGTTACTGTGGCACAGGAGACATAATCTTTCCCTCTCCACTTTTTCTAGGCCCTGTTAGTAAGTACATGTATTGGACCATCAGTACAACTTGCATTATTCGAAACTCACGCTATACCATGCCGTTATTGTGGCACAGGGGACACAATCTTTCCCTCTCCACTTTTTCTATTAGCAAAGTACATGTATTGGACCATCAGTACAACGTGCATTATTCGAAACTTACTCTATACCATGCCGTTACTGTGGCACAGGGGACACAATCTTTCCCTCTCCACTTTTTCTATTAGTAAGTACATGTATTAGACCATCAGTACAACTTGCATTATTCGAAACTCACCCTATACCATGCCGTTACTGTGGCACAGGGGACACAATCTTTCCCTCTCCACCTTTTCTATTAGTAAGTACATGTACATGTATTAGACCATCAGTACAACTTGCATTATTCGAAACTCACCCTATATCATGCCGTTACTGGGGCACAGGGGACGCAAATCCCACTTGATGAAAGCGCTTGGTAAGTATGAAAATGAATGAAAGTGAACTAAAGTAGGCACGGTTTTACATAATGTACAGTTTTTATGACAAATAAGCCTAGTGACAATCTAGGCACATATTTTATATAATGGATGCTACAAATAATTTTCACGGGTTCAGTTATGAAGGCACTGGGTAGACCACAATAATAATACTTATTATGAAATCGCCATAATACGGATTGCTTACATCGCTTTGCCAGACGCAGTGGTTGCACAATAAAATAAGCATTAAATGAAAGAGGCAAATAAATCATCCGAGCTTATTTGAATTGTTAATGACAGAAAATATTGACAAAATAATTACCAGTAAGCCTATGATGAAAAGAAAACAATTTTCTTACTATGAATTTTTCAAAGTGCTTTATAATAACAAGGCCTTGCTTCAAACAAATGGCGCCAAAAACATCCCTCTCCCCTCCCCTCCCCCCCCCCCCCCCTCCTCCTTTTCCCACGTTTGTTGCACAAGCTTTTTGTCTGGTAAAGGGAAGCAAACAATCCCAATCGAAATTTGAATAACTGGCATAAGTTTTTGTTTTGTATGTGAATGTGTGTTGTTATTGTTGTTCTTTTTAAAGTATACATATGATTTGCAAGCGTTCTGATACACTAATCCATGTATTTTCTCTCCAGTCAGAATGAATCCTCATCATTGTTTATTAAGATCGTGTGAATAGAGGTCCATTTTAAGGGAGCTTTCTCGCCAGCAACAAGAAGAATGTGAACAGGTCCTGAATTAAACAACAACAAACACTTACAGGCAGATAAACACTGTGTAAATCGGTACTGAATTTTCAACAACTGTCACTGATATCAGGTATAATAAGGGTTGGATATTGTTTGTTATTGAAATACTGTTGTTATTTCCTCGTATAACATACCAATGATCTGCTAAACCTTCAGTCCCGTTAAGCTTACTTTAGATGTATCGCATATGGCACGTAGGAAAGAAGAATATTCTGTCTTTGATCAAGAAATCAGTCAACAAGATCAAGGGCCAGCCGAAACATGGATTTCTTACTGTCAGATAATTGTCATGGGAAAAAAAAAAAAAGAACTACACATGACCTAAATGTTAGAAACCAGAAACATGAATCTCATTATCTCAGGGCTTTTCCCAGGTTGTTCCTGGCCTTATCGTATCAGAGGTCTTGGGGCCTCGGCGGTGTCATTTATTGAGTGATGACCCGAGGATTATCTGAATATCCTTAGTGGCTTTCATTATCTGATTAGACATAATATTGATTTTGGTCTATTCAGATGCCGGATGTTCTTCTGATATACATTCATTCGGTATAAAGAAAAGTGTCTTTGCTCTCTGAATCTAATCAGTATATTAATTATGGTGACTGGGACCACTGATTATCTCTAGAAGGCCTACAATATATCACACAGCAGCCACCAGCAAACGAAGGATATCTCATAGTATGAACTGGCATTTTGCGGAGACTGTCAACTGTCAGTTTCCATGGCTTTCGAAGTTTTCACCGTTTGGTAGGGCTTCGACAGTCCTAGGATGGCAAAAAACTTGGTTGTTGAGTTCTCTCTACCAAAAATAATAATAATAAGACGAAGGATAAGCTAAGTTGAAGGATTGTATACCGAATGTTCGCCCCGATAGACTTTCTTTGTGACAATACAAAATAAATTTTATTTTGATTCGCCCGCTCAGCAAACAAAAATCAAAAGAAAACAAAGTACATTACAAAACACCCACGGGAATAACTATCATTTGCTAAAAGATGATCTCATATTCCAACATAGTTACCGATCTCAGACTCATAAACAGGACTTTTATGGCATGTCAACCTGTCTGCAAATCGTCTTGGTGAAGCAACCTTATTTTTCCGAGTACTTTCCTGCTATGATGGACTTTATCACCCCCCCCCCTCCTCCCCCCAATCCCCAGCCCATCCTATCCATCCCTCCCCATCCACACACACCAAAATCTTAAGTTCCCCCTGACTCCATCCCAGCAGGTAGGTCTGGTGTTGATGTAGAAAAGAGGATTTCTCAGTGTGGATCGAGCAGTCCAGCACTGGTGTCGCAGTGAATGGTGAGCACTCGATGACCTACGCGTGAGCCCGGGTCTGCAATGCAGGATGTGCTGAAACAAATCAACAAGATGAGACTTAAATCATGCTATGAAAACACCCAGGGCATGACCCGGAAAATGAATGTCAGTTTTGAGCGATATTTTCAAACATAAGCTTTTACGCATTTTTTTTAAAAATTCAACATTGAGACCTGTCTTACTAAAATCTATTTCTCCAAGTCATTAAAATTTCTTGAGAAAATGTTTTTACATGTATTTAGTTATCAACCTACCTTTTTCTTTATTGATATTTTAACTTAGGTCACTTCGACTTACGTGTGAATGTGAAGGTGCATATCCGGTGTGAGGTGAAGGGAGACATTAAATTTTTCCTGTATGTACATGTATGTGTTTGGGGAAGAGGAGAGAACAAGAAAAACAGAGAGATTGAGTATGTGAGTGTATGCCTGTGTGTCTCTGTGTTTGCGTGTATTTAAGTATTACTGTGTTGGGGAGAACGAGTAGGATAGAGAGCTGTGCTTTATATATGTGGGTGTACATGTTGTGTATGTGTATGAGTGTGTGTGAGAGAGAGAGAGGAGGGACAAGAGCAGTTCGAACTGCATGATTTGGTGGTGCCTTTGCGCCTATATAGGAGAGCCAGAAAGATCGAGAGGGATCTAGCTTGTATGTATGTCCGTATTATTGGGAAAAGGGGGGAGGTAGAGGGGCCTCTCTGCCAGAGAAGCCAGGGGACGGTTGAGTTGATGAAGAAATGCAGATTTCGATTTTCTTATCCTTCCTATCCCCTGATAGCACGATCCGCGAATCGAACCCGGAACCCACGAAGTGAATTGTTCACTACCACGAACTGGACGCTAAACAACATGGTCAAGGTAACTCCTTGTTGAGTCACTTCAGGGTCCTCGGATGCATATATATGGCTGTCACATGTTCCTCCGTCAAACAAACAAACAAAAAAAAAGAAATAATAATAATAAAAAGAGCGTCTTGACCCTTGCCAGAAAAAGTCCAATACTGTACTTTGAAACATCAGGAATAAGGCAAATTCCACTTTCATTAGATAGTGGGAATTTTATTTTAGAGGGCCGGTGAAAGCTTCCGCTGATATTCAGTGTGGTCAGCGTCTTGGAGGGTCAGTCGGTGTCCATTTTTGACATTTGGGGGTCTAGATACTGGTGGAAAAGATTCTAATCAGGTCTTCTGTGCACATGTGCCCGTAGCCAACGAAATATTGATGATCTCGAAGTACATAGTTATGGAGCCCCGAGTGAACCAGGGAATAAAAGGCTGGTCAATCTTTGAACAACCATCTTTCCAACACACTTTAAAGCCACATTTTTAGGTTCAGAAAAGGTAGAAATGTTCAAAGAGCTCAGAATCGATTTTTTTTTAAAGGAGGGGGAGCGGAATGTCCTGGAGGTGATTTTATTATTATTATTATTATTACAGGTAGACAATCTTAACCTTTTCCAAAGATTTCGGCATGTTCAAACAGTGAAAAAAAAAGACTTTCTCAAATGGTTGCCATGGTAACGCCGCCATCTTGGACTTTGGCTTCTCGAAAATGGCTTTCTTTGAAATCTATCTCCTCCGTCAAATAGCAGTAGAACTTGATGAAACTTGCTGAATCTGCTGTTTGAAATAATATCTAAAAAGTTACATATTTTCAACTCTTCGTGTGAAAAAAAAAATCTGGGAATTTTTGAAAATGCCATGTAATGACATTTCAAAATTCACCCTTTTTTTCCTGATAAAAATCTTTTTTTTTTTTTCCCCCAAAATTTACAAATGGAATAGCCCTCACATGTGAAATTGTGTTTGTTATGTTTTGTTGTGAAAATGATGTATGTCAAATCTGATTAGAGTCAGTCGAGAAACAGAAATGTAGATTCGGTAACAAAGTAGTGACAAAAAGTCGAGTTTTGAGAAAAACGCATCTGAAGTTTTTTTTTAAAGGGAAAAATTGACATGGAGAGGTCTTTTATTCGGCTTTTCGCATTTAAGCAGCCCTTTTTTTGTTTTTTTCACATATTAGCTCTCTCTCTCTCCATGACTTCTGTGTCTTTTGTTGCCTTTTCCTGGCTTTCTTTCATTCCTTTTTCGAATTTTGCTCCCTGTCCCCTATCATTATAAAGGCTTCCATAGAGTCAATTCCGGATTCTTGAAGGCTTATATGTAGCCCCCATATCTTTCTCTGTCCAAACCAAGAGTGTCTTAACCTTTACTATGCCATATAGTCCACAACTGTGCTTTGAAGGAGCAGAAATAAAAGAAAATTCTACTATTTATAGGACGTGGAAGTTCATTATAGAGCGCCTGATGAAAGCTTACACTGATAATGTGCCTGATCGTGAGGTTTTTTTTTTTTGTTTGTTTCTTTTTGTCTCAGAGGGGTCATCCAATGTCCATCCCTGGCGCTGGGGCTCAGGATATTGCTATAAGAGGTCATAATCAAGTGTTTTTTATGCATTTTTAGCCTGCATCCGGTCCAACAGAGATGATCTACTGCTGCGTATAGCAACCTAAACGAGCCAAATTCTGGTTGACAATAGGCCGGGCCATCCGTTGAATGACCATCTATGACGTTAGAATGGACATACCCACTTTTTAATACCATTTTTTTATATCCAGAAAAGGCAGAATTTTTAAGAGAAAACAAAAACCCAAACTCGCATTTTTATTTATTTATTTTTGTTTATTTTTAGGAAAAACCGTAGTCAACCAAAAGTATCAATCAATTTGCTCTCAGGTTTCTGCTCTTGGCTGCAATGTCAAGACAATCTGATCTGCCGGTTCTTTTGCTCGGTGTTATTAGCGAAGGGAAATTGCACAATCAGAATTCCTGTATGCCACTTCAAAAACGTCCATTGTTTAGGCTTAGCTTCTTTTTTTTAGCGATAAGTCTCGCAATTTAGGGAGCATTGTCTTTGATACAATTAGTTTCTCTTGTCAGGCAAGAGAAAAGCAAGCAATCAAACAGATCTGTCTGCGTCAATTTTCAGTCAGCCTGACCTACCGACCAGGCTTTTTTTTTGTATAAGTGTATAGCGGTAAATCTCGCTATTTTCAGGCATTGTCTTGGTTGCGCGAAATGATGGAGCAATTTTATATCTTATACCATATTATACATAAAAATCAGCCGTACTACTAGGCTACCTTTCATCTCTTTTTGGAAGTGTGGATAAACTTTTCTTCAAGAAATATTTATAATATAAAGCCATAGGGCAGATGTGACGAGATAAAAAGACCAAGAAAAATTGCTTGCTTTCATTTACCATCACAACAGCAGGATTACAACTTCAACAAGGTGTCGCCTTATACAAAAGTTGTTTTTCAGATGAATGATTCTCATAATATCTCTCTTCACAGAGAACAGTATAGACTAGGGGTTCCCAGCCGATGGGTCGAGAACAAAACAAGGGAATCGCGAAGCCTTGGCGTTCTTTAAACATCTTTCAACCTCTTGGTAGAGGTTATCTCGATGAAACCTTGGCAGGGGAATTTCATCCCTTGCTCGGAATAAAATTAATTCAACTCATCAATGACATTTTTTTTATGCTCTTAAATATTTTTGGTTGTTGTTTCAGTGTTTGTTTCCCTCTCCATCACAGAAAGTAAAATATGAAGATGCTGATAATAGGAGATCGTGTGGGTTGCTTTTGGGTAGGGGATCGCGAGTGCAAAAACGTTGGGAATCATTGGTTTATAATTTATAGCGGACAAAACAAAAGGCGAACGATGTAACGATGTAGATTGTGCTTGTGTGAAAAGGTGACAGGGAGATGAAAGAAAGGCAGTATCTGTGTGTTTCATTGTGTGTTAGTTTGCTGAATAGTAAGCGAGGGAGCAAGAGAAAAATACAATAATATTTATTGTGCATAGGATGCCTGTATGTGCGTTTGTATGAATGTGTATCTGAGTGTGCTAGCAAACTTTACTGACCCTTTTTTTTTTTTTTTTTCAGAACGAATGTGCCTGGGTTTAGTTACAAAGTTGAACTGTGTCCATTTGTTTGGAGGTAATATCTTTGGCACCAAAACAGATGTTGTAGCACAGTACTGCTCCAGAACTTTCTACAGATCTTTCCTTTAACGAACCTTATTTTCCCCCATCCTTATTTTCCCAAAAGTCAATTTTTCTGCTGTATGGAGAGGCCCTTCATTTCAGTCACTGAAAACTGACTGTGCAACAACATTTAATGAGGGCTCTGATGGATTTCAACATCCTAAGATTGCGCCAGTGAAAATAAAGAAGAAATTTTTATAATGCTCTTATGACTTTTTTGGAGGGGTAGGGGGTGAGAGGAGAAGGGGAGGGGGGGGGGGGGTGATGTCGAAAACTGCATGTCACAGGATTTTTTTTTCTCTTGCAATTGTCAAAATGAGGCTAAATTGAACGTCGTGTAATGGCTGCATTACATGATTGTGTATTATAATATTTCTGCCATCCAACCTGCGGCCGACCACCATCGTAGCGTTGCTCAGCTCTTGATCTATTTATAATGCAGGGATGCCGCGCTCTGAGCACTTAGATCTATTGAGAGACTTCGCCTCGGGGCATTGATGCGTGTGGTTTCGTATTGCAGAATGAGAAGACAGTGCTAAGTCCAACAGTGGAATGAATGCTGTATCCATGGTTGTGAGCGAGTCATATTATGTGCACATGTAGTAGGACCATAGTGATGCTGAAACATTTCGTTTAGCCCTTTAGGCCTACTACTGAGAGTAATTTATTCGATACATGGTTAGAAATAACTTCAAAGGACTGAACGCTAAGGGTATATTGGCTGTTTGACGAGAAAATAGTTCTAGAACGTAGATCTATACCTTTAATGCATCATGCAGATCAAAAGGCCTACTCAGTCACCAGAAATGATGTGAAAAGAAGATTACTTGTATGGATATTCACTTCTGTCCCAGGACAACAGTGTCATTATGTTTAAAAAAAAAAAAAATGCTGTTTCTAGAAGGTTAAAGATCCGGATTAGTTAATTTGCGAAAATTAAGACAAGATTGAACGCTATAAAATTAATGCTTTGTGATCTCACATCTATTGGCTACTGCGTGTTAGGCCTATGATTCTATTTTAATTGAGTACCGACAGATGATAGGCCCATCACAACCTGTAATCGAGGGCGAGTGCCCACAAAACAGTCTCGCGTCGGTGTGGCTGGCTTGAGGTCAAGGGCAGTGAAAATCCGAGACAAGAGCCTAGGAGTAGGATTGTTTTGTCTCGCCTTGTACCATGTTATAATATGGTAATAATAATAATAATATATTTTTATTTGACACAAAGAAAAAAAAAACACCAAGAATAGCCTAATTGAAACAACGAAGCATAATATGCAAGAAAACCCGAGAAAGGAGAAGAAAAAGAAAGAAATAAGGGGAAGGATAAGCCTGTACAGCCTAATGTATTTTTTAATGGGACATAATACTGACTACATTCTTTGTGGGATCCATGCAGTGCGCAAAGATTGTTATGCTCATAGATATGCGTTCAGTAGATAGAGCTGTGCAAAACACTTTATGATTATGTCAAATACCGGTACATCTAAAAACATGGCGACATGCGGTTTGGGCGGTCAGCATGAATATATTATGAATTACTGTTACATATTAGGACCCCAGATTATTGTTTGAACAGCCAGCATGCATGCATTATTCATCACCATTACAATTATTATTAGCCCCCAGATTATTGTACTTTTCTATCGCGAGAACCACCCGCAGGAGGTTGAAAGACATTTAATCAAACCGTATTTTTCTATGATACACGTTCGGTTGGCGAGAACACGGTGAACCGCTGCGCCCTGCTATGCTCCATTCACCAAAGCGGAATAATCGGATCTTTGTTTTTCTTAAGCCTTTCAATCCAAAGAAGGTAGGATTATCTCGGCTTTTAGAAGCTGCCAATTTTTGCTGAGA
>JBCEWB010083480.1:0-12747 GCA_039654565.1 Peronia peronii
TAGATAGATAGATAGATAGATAGATAGATAGATAGATAGATAGATAGATAGATAGATAGATAGATAGATAGATATCCTACACAAGGCAAAATCGCAATTATGGCAAGCTCTAGATTACTAAACAAGGAAAAGAGGATATGGCTAGAAATAGTTTATAATCCATCAATACTGGCAAATAGAGAGGAAGAACAATTTAAATATAGGAACTCTGTATGCCTAGATTTACCTGGCGCTGTAATTAACAGCGAGCAGCTTGCAACCTTTCTTTCAGCAGGCTCCCAACATATGAAACAAAGTATAGGAATAATGTTGTGGATATCAATTATTTTGCATGAAGATCGTTCAGATTACTTTGCTGAAGACTGCCTTATGTTTATACTAAAGTCTGTGATCTGCCTGCATTCATTTTGCCAACTAATCGATCAACACATTAACTTACATTTCGTGAAACAATGTGTCCGAAGTTATGCTGTATAGATCAAATACTTTATTCGCGGCTTCCTCAGATAAACTTTCTGATAGCGGCTTATAAAATATGCACATCCAAAGACCTAATTAGGCAGTGAATTTATCAACATACTGTTAACTAGAGGAACAATGAATGCAAAGATAAACTACATAAATCAATCTTTAGTTCACCTGCGGCCCGTTCACATCGCTCTGTTGATGATCGCATGTGCTTGTCTGATTCGGTAATTGAAACAGCAATGAATGGTTTGCATTAGAGAATCCCGGCAGATGGCTAAAAGGCGTCATGTTTGCAGTATCCTTTCAGTGGAATGATGGGCAGACTCGAAGTTCATAAAATGATGAATACAGATATGCTGTCTAGATCCGTTATTGTACTTGTTTGCAGCTCGTTCAGTTTGCCTTGTCAATGGCTGGATGTTGCATACATTTAACGGACCAAGTCTGAGGTATTGGGAGAAAGAATTATTTTAAAATATTAATGAGCAGAGTATAAAACTCATCACATATTTGTGAAGATACTATGCTATCGCCTCAGAGACGGCATTCTGATTGTTCGGGGAATTTATAACTTCGTTTGAATACACCCGCGTTTAAATTGAAATCTCGACATTTAATAAAGTGGCTGACCATGAGAAACCGATCTTGTTGTAAGAAAATATGAAATATTTGACAGTATAATTATCACATCTCTATGACAAAGCACTCCTGAGTTATTCAAAACTGTAACGAAGTTTGGATACTCGTACGTCATTCATTAGCTCTTCTGTGTTTTCCACGAGCGTTATCTCTGAGCGTTATTGACTTTGGTGATTGAATAAAGTGACAGCATTCCCAGTGTTCTCGATAATCAGTTAAGTCAATAAAAGCTGAAACAGTCGAATGATGCTTTCCAGCTAAAGCAAACAGAGAGATTTAATGTAGAATGGCATTGTATTAGAACTATGTTAGAGTGAAGCTCACTAACTAGAAGCTAATTCTAGAAGTAGCACAGCATTTCATATATATAACTAACTTATATTTTGCTTATGTCAACACAGGCGGAAATGAGGCCATGCGTGATTATGAGACTTTGATGAATATCGTACGCTGTTGCTTAATGAGTACTTAAATGGGACAGCTGACGAGCCTATGGCATTTCAATAGTCGCCCAGTCCTTGTAGACAATCACACAACATTCATTCTGACGTTTTCGTAATATCAAACAATGTGTCTTGTTGAGCATTCATACATGGCAGGCTATCGATTTCCAAAGAAACAGAGCGTCCTTTTATAGCATTCACATCCCACGTCCCTAGATTTTGCCCCTACAGTGTTGACTCGCGATGCCCGTACAGTACTAATACTTGGTATCTATGTGACATTCAGCATTACTGTCCCATACAAATCTCTGTGTTTAGCATTTTGTTTGACGCTTGTATGTGGCAAGATATACCAGTCAGACTTGTCGTCATGAAAACATTCACTCCCCCCTCCCCCCCGCCCCCCCCCCCCGGCCATACTAAACATTTTACATCTGTAATAGAATTGGTCCTTGGGATTCATTACTGAACTAAAGCTGTTCTCTCTTTGTAATTATAAGATTGATTAGCTATATACCTACTTCCTATATTCACACCTGACGGAAGTGCCTAATATGTTTCAAAATAAAGTAATCTTTATTCCACCTCTAACGCTTCCATAAGCAGTAGGTCTGTCACAAAAGTAAAGTAACTGTGAAGATTACATCTATAAAAAGACTTAATGAATGCACTCGAAAAAAGATGATAAGGCATCCTTTACTAAGATCGCAAACTTGATTTCCATACACCTGGGATATTCTATGCATAACTGTTATTACTACGTACTATGTTTATGAAAACCATATAAACGAGCGTGCATGTGGAAATAAATAATAATGACAACGAGAATCATGATAAGAACAGTGAGTGTTACAATGAAGAAATGCACCAGACACAATGGGATGAGGCGCTTTCTCGATTACAGCTGGTTGCGAGAATGATTGATTCACTTGCATATACAAATATACATACACATTTTTATTATTTTCTAGGTTACTGTCTGTGAGTTAAATAAAGCCCTGTGTCTTAAGTATCCCACCTAAAAACAAAACAAAATAAAACAAAAGGAAACAAACAGAAGAAACAGCCATTGATATCCAAAATAATGCAAAAAAACACACACAAAAGCAGGGTCTCTATAAAAACACTCAATTTTCTCCTGTATGTAAAAAGTGGACACAATATGTGAGTCTCCCCCCTTGGTCTTTATATATGTCTCGATTAAATCTACATCCTACAAAACAAAAATAGTGAAAAGTAAACAAACAAACAGAAATTAATGAGACTATTTCATTCTAACTAGGTGATCTTTTATTCTCGTTTTCTTTGACGTGAGTACCGTGATTCTGCCACGGTCTGGAGGGAAGGGGGGGGGGGGTGGAGAGGGAAGGGGGAACGGAAAAAAAAAACGGGGAAGAGGGGCACAGGTTGAAACGACTCTTACAAATCCTCATTATGTACGTTTCGTAGCTTCATGCGCAGTCAGTAAAATCAAATCCATTTTAATTAATATGAGCAAAACCAGACATCAACTGAGGACAGCAATTTAACAGTTTCAATTGTCAGATTACAGCTGTGGATAGCATAACTTTACATTGTATTGTATGCCACGAAACCAGTCATCATAATTTTCATTTATTTATTTATTTATTTATTTATTTATTTGTTTGTTTATTTATTTATTTTGACTCACTGTTTTGCTTCATTTCATACATAGGTAACTATATCTTATGTGTATCTTGAGTAAACGAGTACCATTAAGATTTGGATAATGAGCTGTTTTTATGGACAGCCAAATTAACTACTCTTGCTGGGCACATGAGATAATTATTATTAAAAACAACGTATAGAACGGAAAAAGTCAAACAAACAAATTCTTTTTCGGATAAAAATGTGTATAGTATGGTCAAAATGTTTGAATCTTTCTTACCATGGTCTTTTCCCTCACAGATTTTGAGAGCTTGATATGTTTCATGTTAACCCCCCCCCCCCTCCCCTTTCCCTACTTTATAATGCTTGTTTTATATATCAATTATCTAGCAAAGCGGAGTAACTTGGCTGCTGGCTGAAACAAAGAAATGGCTCATTAGAACTTGCCGCGTTCGCGCTTGACAATTTTCACAGGAGTGAAGAACTGAGGACAGTCATCTGCCAGTGTCGACAGCTCAACAGATCAGCTGGTGAATGGAATAGTTAATTAGCCAATTAGGAGGACAAAGCAGTCAGGTACAAAAAGGGAAAGAAGGGTCAGGGTCAGGGTGAATGGCCATTTGAACGAGTGACCTTCACTCATGCCATTACAAAAGATGGCCAAAACTGACAATAGTTCAGGTGAGAGACTGTAAGGTGCTCTGTTAATTACTATGTTATCTTATTGGATTGTTGTTGTTGATGTTGCCGTTGTTGTTGTTGTTGTTGTTGTTGTTGTTGTTGCTTTGTTCTTTTTCTGTGACCGTTACCTCGGTCAAAACTCCAGCTGGGCTGGAGTCGATCAGCGTTTATAACTTTATTGGCAGAGAACCCACGGCCTTGGTGGGAGAGCGTTTAATTAAATATAGATCAAACGCAAAGTATATGGCAAACGGGCGCACGTAAATATTGATAATTTAGTCGATTATATTGAATGTCACTCGAAGAAAACGTGTTTGTTGTATTGAACGAGTCATTCTATCGAACGACAATTCGGATCAAGTATCCTCACGAATATATTATTCAATTATTATTAAAATTTTTAAAATGACGCCAAACATAATAAGCTTTTTTCGGGTTTATGTAAATGGAAACACAGATGTTTATGCAACAATTTTGTGGGTCAAATTGCAGATGGATACATTCACGATTTTCTAGCCCATGAGCCTTTTATGGATTTTGTTGTAGATTTATAGTATAAATAGTGTTTGTTTATTTGTGTTGGAGTTTAACGGCACTTCAACACCATTGCCGCTATATATTGTGTCAAACACTTGATAATACGCTTACACGTCAAAAAGACTGATCAAGTAGGAAAGAGAGTGGGATAGAAGGAAGGAGAGAGAAGAGATGTCATCCCTGTAACGTTGAGAATGGCATTCCATAGGAGCGATCCCACCAACAGCGGACTTTCACCGCCTGCACATACCGTATGTTTTGAGGCCTTTCAGTCTTTTTAAAGTCAAGACTATCTCAACCGTGTCTGCAGGTAGGAGCAGAGAACATACTTGTATACTCCGGGCCCTCACGGGAGAATAGGAGATGTAAATGTTAATTTTAGAAATGCAAATAGTGTCACTAGATGTTTCACCGGAGCTGAAAGTGAGCGGAACTAAGAAGGTTGCGCTGTGTTTGCACTTTCAGACCTTTCCCCACCCCATCCCACCCTACGCCCGCCCTCGTCAATTCCCCCATCCTTCTTCAGTTTCTCTCGCGAGCAACGACCACGTCTTAATGCCATGATGACAACTCCTTGTGATGCCCCTCGCGCAGTTTATCACCCCTCTTATCAACAAACTTTGCTCAAGGCTGGAGTTAAGCCCCGCATTAAATTCTGCTCACCCAGAATGTCCTTTGATTGAGGCAGATTGCAGTTGGGTGTCCAGAGCCACGAACGTGTTGGCCCTGGACACAAATAAACATTTGCAAGATATTCTCACTGTAGTGAACCTCCTTTTATTTATTTATTGCTCTATTTATTTATTTATTTATTCATTTATTTATTATTTTAAGCCTGTGTGCAGCCTTTTAATCCTGAGAATAAGATTATTGCGATGGTAAATGTGTGCCCACTTTGGTCAGAAGAAATTTAAGAATCCAAATTTTGGATTTCTTTTTTCAAATTTTGCCAGGACAAAGGCGTCTTCGCCTATTCCTTTTGCAATGTTTAACTACCAGCGGTTCGTTACTATGTGTAATGTTTACACGGCAGGGGCCTCCGAATATTTTCGCCGTTATCTTTGAAGGCTAGAGGTCACGCTTCCGCTCTTAAGAAGCAAGGAAACCTTTGAGCCACTGACCAAGCCAAGGCAACAGACTTAAATCTTTTACATTACCCCTGTAGAATTCGAACCAACGATTCACATTCCCTTTTCAACCGGAATTAAACGTGCGACACTTTCAACGAAATACATGTAAAGCGGCGACACCTCGACCACGGCGTTCCCTCCCTCCATTTTCATCACTGTGTATCAGGAATCGTCGGTCACAGAAAAAGAACAAAGCAACAACAACGGCAACATCAACAACAACAATCCAATAAGATAAAAACACACACAATGCAACAACAACAAAGAGCAACATATCTGGTGGGAAAACTCAGCTTTTCCTTTTCTCCCGTTCCACCTCTCTCATCCTTTCTCTATGCGTATCTGTCTCCCCCTTTTCTCTTTTGAAAGTTCCCCTCCCCCATAAATAACCAAAAGAAAAGAAAAAGAAAAAAAAAGCAAAAAAAAAAAAAAAAAGGAAGAAAAGTATAGACATTCTGGCGAAACAGAAAAGAAAAAAAAAGATGAGATGAAAGAGAAAAAGAAGGAGAAAGAAAAAAAAGAAAAGAAAGGAAAAACACACATATTCATTTTTGGTTTCCCATTAAGCAGATTTATAGAGTCTTCTTACCTCTGACCAAGCCTTAAATCCAGAAGAAAATCGAAACTAGGTTTCGTGCAAGCAAAGTTCCCACGCACACGGAAAAGTCATACTAGAAGAATCTTCAGCAAATTTGATAATATATGACGTTCTGTTACCCAATATCGTCGTTAAGTTCGTCTCAGACCGTTGCGTCGAGGTAGCGGCAAAAGGTGAGATAATTGGCTTAAGTACAATTGTCGGCTCACTGTTAGAATAACAAGAATGAATAAGAGAGAACTATAATACACTGCTTACCTTTGCCTGGTTTTATAGTTGCTTGGGCGTCTTGATGCGCGCGCGCTCGGCGAATGTGTCTGCCCACCTCGCGCGCTGCCATCTTTCACTCACGAGTCGGCCGATAAAGCACGCGAACGGTGATGTCCACCATATCCGGCTCAGCTTAGCTCAGCCAAGCCAGGCCCGTCCAAAAAAAATTAAAAAATCGCTATGTTGTTGCTTTACCCATTTTTCATTTGAAACCGAGACTGTTCTTTCTTTCTTTCTTTCTTTCTTTCTTTCTTTCTTTCTTTCTTTCTTTCTTTCTTTCTCTCTTTTTCTTTCTTTCTTTCGTTCTTTCTCTCTTTCTTTCTTCATTTCTTCCTTTCTTTCTCTCTTTCTTTCTTTCTCTCTCTCTTCTTCTTTTCTTTTTTTTTCTTTCTTACTTTGTCTCTTTCCTTTTGATTGCACAGATATGGCGCACTGAACATGTTTCTCTTTTCAAATGAAGTGGATAAATGGAAATAGAAAAAATAGAGCATTTATATCATTCATCTGTGTCCTGGCAGAACGGAGCTCAGCTTTAATATTGGAAAATCGAATCCTATCTGTAGATAGGAACGGTTGGAAGAATAGAACCTGCATTTTTTTTTTCTTTCAATGATTCAACAGAACCTGGCAACTTGAGTCAGGACGTCCGACGTCTAGCCTTTTTAGATAAGAGCGAATATATTCTGGAGGTCCCATGATAGAACCCATGGTGGTTAGAAATCGGATGAACAAATGATAATGGGGAAATATAATATCCAGGTATGACACAGAGCCAGAGGAACTAATAGACAAATAAAGAGACAATAAAAAACAAACAAACAAATAAACCAGATTGTAACAGGAACATTTACAACGACATAAAAAATAGTAGCCGGATCGATAAGAATTACGTGTGATGAATAATACATTTGTAATATAATGGCTAAAAGGCCACGATCTAAACTGCTGGAAATTAAAGCACCCAAAACTGAAATAATTAAAAGCTGCATTACAAAATGATGCAGGATTAAGGGTAGTGGATCTGAAGCAGCTAACCCATTTCATCTCAACATAATTACATTTCCTTGAAGGCATTTCTTAGCAAAGTCTATTTCGCAGTATTTTTGTTAATATAGGGCGAGAAAAAATCGAATCTGAAACAACATAATCCCACAATAACAACGGAAACTCTCATTTGATTTGAACACCTTCGTTGAGACTAAATGTTCTATGAGACTCATTTTCCTGTTTGTGGGTGCTATTCCAGCTTGCTAATCTTCCCAATGGACTAGATCTCTCACACTGAATGTAGCGTCGGTTCACAATTCAGAGACAATCTGAAAGCAACAGTAAATGTTTGCAAGCTAAAGAGAAGATTCTAAGGAACTTTGTATCAAATGTGATGAAATTGTCTTCATAACTAAAAACATGGGTTAAAAGTCAGCGCTCTATGTTCCTAAATAGAAACATACACTAAAGCCACAAACTAAGCGGCCACTGGGCAGATCGCATGTTATTCGTCTACTCTTTTCTGTATCTTCTCCCCACACCACTCTTTCTTTGTCTTGTTCCAATGATACAGTTTTGCATAAAGGTCTTCTTTCTTTTTTTTTTGGAGACATGTCTCTGAGAAGGGTCTGGAGAATTATCTTGTAGTACAGACTTGGAGAATGAACTTGGAGAATGGTCTTGTAGTATAGACTTGGAGAATGGCTTTGTAGTATAGACTTGGAGAATGATTTTGTAGTATAGACTTGGAGAATGAACTTGGAGAATGGTCTTATAATATAGACTTGGAGAATGGTTTTGTAGTACAGACTTGGAGAATGAACTTGGAGAATGGTCTTGTAGTATAGAGTTGGAGAATGGTCTTGTAGCGTACCTTGGAGAATGAACTTGGAGAATGGTCTTGTAGTATCGGCTTGGAGAATGGACGAGGTGTAATTTTGAAGAGTGGTATTGGAGAATGGTCTTGTAGTATAGACTTGGAGAATTGACTTAAGGAATGGTTTTAAGGAACGGCTTTGGAGAATGGTCTTGTAGTATAAACTTGGAGAACTGACTTAAGGAATGGTTTTGAGGAATTGTTGTGGAGAATGGTCTTGTAGTGTCGATCTGGAAAATTGACTTAAAAAGTAGTTTTGAAGAATGGTTTTGGAGAATGTCTTGACTGAAGGTCTATTATTGAAGAATGACTGTGGAAAATGATTTTGAAAAATTGTCGTAAAGAAAGGTCTTGCAGCACAGTTTTGGAGAATGGTTTCGGAGAGTAGTCGTAGAGATTAGTCTGGGAGAATGGACCTGGACACCCACAGGCTTCCCCCCCCCCCCTCCCCTCCCCTTCCGCTCTTCATTTATTTATATACATAATAAATGAAAAATACATAAATATAAATGTGTACATACATAACAAAATAAATAACGAAAGAAAGAAGAGAAGGAAAAACGGAAGAAAAAGAAAGAAAGTAAGATAAAAAGCAAAATGATTATATGGATATGTATTCTTATTATAACATTTAAAGTTGCAATACTGATTTGAATTTTACAGTGCATGTCATTAAGATTAACATTTAAATGCAAAAAAACATATTCGCTCAAACAAGAATAGACGAGATTGTAGGTGAAAATCCTAGCGATAAACACCCCAATTGTTACGTAAAGGTGAGAATTCCTGACCAGATGAGCGGATGTTTAATAGACAGATATTAATTGTTCTCTATGGAAATTGGGTCGCGATGTACTAGTACTCTGATCAGAAGCAAATTATACAAACAATTTTATGAAATGCCGAACTAAAATGACAGAAATATGCCAAACTTTGCCGAGTTGTTGGATTCCACCATTGGTAACTGTGTTTTCCTCTACATAAAGTATGTTTTTAGGCCCTGTGGAGTTTTTGTTTTGTTTTTTTTATTTCCATATGATAGCGATGTCTCCAAATTCAATACGAATGTCCGTGGGTCTCAAAGGCCAGCTCTGATGGGCAATACCGTCCAATTTCGATCATCGGACGGCACTTAAAATGAGATACTGTTTCTTACGTTTTGTGATTTTTCACATGAACTATTTCTCTGTTGCCGCAACTCGATTCTCTCTTTTGATCATTTTATATTGTACGCTATCTTGCTCAATCTAGGGCGGCCACCTTCTCGTTAGTTCTAGTATTACCATGGCTCAATTTCTTGTGCAGTGGTTTGTTTGTTTGTTTGTTTGTTTGTTTGTGTGTGGGAATTTAACGGCGGATCAGCGCGATTATTTCTAAACTGCCGCTAGCGCGGTTGGATATGTTAACGAGTTAGAAAGGCATATCAACGAGTGTGTATAAATTGGATAATCAGATTTCACAGAGAATCTAGATCTATCAAAAGATGAATATAAATAGACAAGCAGAGTGTCGTGTGTCCACCAATTCCACCTCCCCCCTCCTCCCTCCTCCCTTCCCCGCTTGTCTTCGATGTCGCATGTCCACGATAGTAATCCCAAATTTTGGTGTAAAGGCCAACCTGGCGTAAACATCTCAGGATGGCTTGTGGCTTTGCTTTGCCAAAAAAGATCCTTCAGAGAGCGACTCAAGAGGTGGGCTTTCCTTAAAGGTGACGCAATCTAGAAGTATCTGTGTGAGAAACAGATCCGGACACTGCAAGAATGTCGCTTTTGAAGTCGTTGGCATTTGCCCATCACTGGAGGGCGTTTAACACTTGAATTTGTCTCTCAGTCGCGGGCATCTTCTGAATCCTATAGCAGGTAAGGACGTCATCAACATACAATTAACTGATGGTTCCCTGAGACAGTTCACCTGCGATTGAGTTGATTTTGATGTTAAACAACGTTGGTGAGAGGACGCTCCCCTGCAGAACCTCCTCTTCCAGTTCAAAAGAGTCAGAAAGTGTAGAACTGAGCCATATGTACAGTGGTTGAGTATGCCCTTAAGCATAGAGAGAATTAGAGGATAGAGGTTATGGAAGTCATGGAAGATTTAGAGGGCTTCTCAGATATGTTAAAAACTTTCCACGTTCGACCAAGTTGTGTTGAAAGCAAACTTTGTTGATCTTCCTAAATACAATTACTCTAAATACACTAAATTCTAAGACGCCCAGTAGGTCAAAGAAATCATAGGCAATGGATAGGTCGTCTACATGCTTCCTCTCCCCCCTCCCCCCCCCCTCCCATTTTCTCTATCCTTATCTCTTTCCACGTCCTTGTCTGAAAATTATTCTTTGTTTAAACATGTTCATGTGACCAACAATATGCTAATTTTAATAACCTGTTTTACGAACTTCCAGGAGAAAATGTTAAATTTTGATGCATATATAATTTTATTTTTCGGACCCCTCATATCTAGAACGGCTCGTTAAAGTGGTCTCTCTAACACTTGAAGGTGCTAGAGTTCTAAATGAAATACATAGACAAAGTATTTATCACAATATGTAATACTGTGATACCTTTTTGGGTGGTAATTGGTGTGTATCAGATTGTTCCCCCGGAAGATCCCCCTATCCATACAACTGGACCGTATTTTGAGACCACGCCATTTCAACACATTTTAATTTATAATACCTAAGTATTTTGCCAAACGCCGTTAATCTGAAAACTTCCATTTCCAGAAAATAGTGATATACTTTTAAGAGCTTTCTTTAAACACACAATGAACAAATCTTTCAGAGAATGAAATGATCCAGTAGTTCTTGGTTTTTTTTTTATTTTGTGGAAAGTTATATTATTTGAATATGTGAGAAACAATTTCATTGTCATGTAAGAAGCATTTCGTTAAAGTATAAGGAGATTCTTTCCATCTTTCTACTCTCACATCCATCTCGTTCATTTTTGTTTTCTACCACATCATGACCACAATGTCAGCATTGGTTTCTCAATTCCACCACTATCATATTTGTGCCACAGATCCGTTTAAATATTCATAAATTAATACAATTTAATGAACGCTCCTCGCATAAAAGGGATGAAGAAATAAATTACTATCTGATAATTTTATGAGGGACCTTTGGTTTACGTTTTTCTAAATAACATAACAATGTGAGTTTGACGCTGTCTGAAAGTGGACCCGTTCAGAATCTTGCCGTGCTCACATGGTGGTAGCTGCATTTGATTAACACTGTGAGTTGTCAAGTGATCGAAGTACTCAGGCTTACGTTTATGTTGTGGAACACACTGGTCTGTGAGCAATTAGTTCAACAAAGGTAGTTCTTTTATTATTTTTTTTTTATAACAATAAAATATAGAATGTAAGAAAAAAGAAAAATAACTTTCCACGTGTTTTTAACGGAAAATAGAAAAAATATTGAGCCATTTTTTCCAATCCGATATGAGCTGTCTTGTGGTCAAGCCTCTGGTCAGTTGAAAATTCAGCTTGTCCATATTATTTTGAGGGGAACTTTAGCATTCATTTGCCCGTCCTTTCTCACCACAGGTAGCTTCTCGTAACATAGAAATGAGCAGTAATATATCACACGTAGTTGCTATGAATGTATGCTCTAATCCCAGCTCTTGCCTAACGAGACACAGAGGAAAATTATTCAGCTTTTCTAATCACGCAGTTTGATACTCTCTATACAGAGATAAACCAGTGCCTTTACTCACTTTCCTGCTTGGTGACGCTTTGTCTCACTTTCATTTAATTTCTCGTAGAAATAAATGACTCGTCTCTGCCTCACTGTTTCGAAGTGGCTTTCGGAAATAACAATCTCAGTAAGTCTCGCAATTACATGTGAGTATTAGAACCAGCTCTCTATACATTTAATTAATATTCAGTATCACAAAGATCCGGATAGTATTGACTATATTTTACACTGTCAGATCTAAGAATGATCAGGTTTAAGTTCAATGTGGTTGGACCAAATGGGATAGATGTATCGCATTTCAAAATGCGTCAGACAGGTTCCTTGTTAATTGATCTCCGTTGAATGTTTTATTTATCTTTATATCTTTATGAATCTTCTATGAGTTATCTATAGTTTTTTTGTTTTGGCCATTAGGAACCCCGGATCACTTTCTTTGCAGTATCAATATTGATCCGCTTCCTCTTTATTTAAGAAAGAAAAAAGATGTAAAGAGATGGATCTCACTACGGGGTAACCTTTGTTCATTTCTTTGTAAACCGGGTTCCTGGAAAAAAAAAAGTAATAACTCTGTGGAAACTGTTTGATTAAACATGAAAAACAAAACAAGAAACAGAAAGTCTTGACAATGTAAAGCATCACTACCACTTAATATATTCCATCAAATAATTTGTATTAACTCTATGAAGAAGAGTAGAGAAAAATATTGTAGGTCAGGACAACTGGTATACACAGCCTCCTACGAACTCACCTCTCTCACTTTTCTTTGTCGCTTCTGTTTTCTGACACGAAAATAATAT
>JBCEWB010083491.1:0-11092 GCA_039654565.1 Peronia peronii
ATAGATAGATAGATAGATAGATAGATAGATAGATAGATAGATAGATAGATAAAGAAAGAAAGAAAGAGAGCAAAGAAGAAAGAAAAAGGCCTTGCTTCCTAATCTAAGACGTTCCTCTTTCTCTGCTATTTCTCTTTCATTCTCTGTTATTTCTTATGTTTCCTATATCTCTGGTCTTTCACTCTGGATCTGCAAGTTCCATGTTCAAGCAATGTAGGAGCTAAAGGCATTCTCTCGGGAGATCCAGTACTTCATGGCTCGCAACAGAGAGCGAAATGTTACTGCCTGTTTGCCAGCAGTTTGAGAGGTATAAACCTATGTGTGTAAGAGCTTTATCTCTGTGTGAATGAGTGAAGTGCGGGCAATTCAGAGCAGCAATGGAATAACATTTACCCGTGCTCTTGCCATTTCATGTTCTTGAAAGTACTGCTTTTTTTTTTGAGCATTTGGTTCTTTATGATCTTTCCCTCATTATAAGATTGATGGGACGAATTCAAGCCAAATAGTAATCCCATGTTCATATAATATGTATGATGTTTATAATACGTTCTTTGATAAATAATATTATGCAAATCAAAATGTCGTCTTTTATCTTCTTTTAACTTGTGCTTTTCATTAAAACTGTGTTTGGCCCAGTGTAGCTCTAATCGCACCGATGTGCCATTAAATACAAAGGCCAAAAACAGCCAAACTTCCATTTATTGTATTCGAATCCACGACCTTCAAAATATCATTTTATATAGCAGGAATGAATAGAAGTTTCATTCATTTGACCTCACGCCAGAAATAAAACTGCGATATCAAGAAGAGTGAACGGCTGACTGACAACTTGGCAAAAGAAAAAAAACAACTCACGAACGTTTCTGTACAAAAAGTTTGTTTTTTTTTTATCTTGACCTTATAACAACAGTCTGTTATAGAAACAGCCAAGCAGTCATGAATAAATCATCAAGTGTGTGTGTTCAGACTTGATAAATTGAGTGTTCTTATGCCTGGCCGAAAGTCTGAGACTTTTCATAGATCGTCCATTCACTGTAAAGGGAGCTAGAGTCTACTTTAAAGCGCTGTGTAGAGATGTGGTTAATGCACGGGTGACCAGCTGAATGAAAGGTAAAAATCCGTGACGCCGCTGCGTATAACAAAAATGCTCTTGGTGCGGGCATTTCGAATACATCAGTCAGTGGCCAGTGCTGAGGCGGTGAGAGTCCACAACTGCCCGTGGGGTGTACGGACGTGTGGTCACTCATCCAGGTAATGAAGTGTCCAGAAAGCCATTGTCCCGGCCGGTGTCTCTAAATACTCCAGGGGGCACCTTATTACAATGAAATCGTAGAAAGCCGGGAGCGGCAGCTGTGCCCTTACTTTCAATATGGTCGGACAATCACGACTAAAAATTTACGATAGAGATTTTGCATTAGCGTCGATAATATTACTGGATTTATTACTACTGTCGACGTCGAAACGGCTACAGGAAATGAACCAGCACTCAATATGAAATGGCAGGGCCAATAATAACAACAATAATAAATCTATTTGCAGCCTGACCCCTGCTGAATTATATTTTTATGTTACTGGTTTTTAATAAGCATTAAAACCAGAAAGATGAACATAAGAGCACAGAACAACTACCTCTTAGTATTTTATTGCAAAATCTCTGGGTTTTAAGGGGGGGGGGGGGGGTCCTGAAAATGGGGTTTTGGGACTAAAAATATATAAAATGGGGTTTTGCTATTTTTACACACTTTGAATGCTTCTCATACCAGAAATACAACGGATAGGGCCAGATACTTATGCTTTATGTCCTAAAACGGCACCATCACGGCACCACTAAATGACTGTATAGAGAGATCATGAAAATTCAGTTGCGATTTTCTCAATATGTATGATTTCTTCACTTTTTTCCTAAGGCTTTTTTTTATTTCTCGACCAATTGCCTTCATATTTGGAATATACATCCTCCATAGCATGTGTTTAATAGAATGCATCGCTTTTTCTGAATTTCTTTTCCGTTCTTGAAGGAAAATTGGATTTTGGTGGAAAACTGCGAAAATTTTATATCCCTCAATATATATATTTCAAAAATTTATAAAAATATTCTGTGGTAGATAAACAAAAAACACACACACAAAAAGAAAAACCCAAACAACCCTCCCCCCTCAAAAAGAAAAACAAACCAAATGCATTTGATCTTTTACGATGGGTTATATTATTCATGTGCAAAATTTCAAACTATTCCATTCAATACTCTGGGAACCTTAGGCTTTTGAAAATAGCTAATTTTCAAAACACAAAATCCAATATGGCGGCATTATCATGGCAACCGGATGCAAAACAATTTTTTTCCCACACTTTTCCTCTAATTTGGGCATGCTGAATCCGAATTTGATGCGTAAAAAATCCCTACTTCAAGCATTCGAAAAATCAGTCTCAGGACCCACACCCCCGCTTAATTATCGAGCCTTGCTACACGGCCGTTATACTGAGGTATATGAAAGAGAGATGAATGAATTATTATACCGAAAGCTGTTGACTGTCTCAAGAGTGTGAGAGAGTAATGGACAGAAACGTTCTATTCGTTAGCTATAACACAACAACAACAACAATGCTAATAATATCACCAACAAACGCAAGAACACTAATACAGTGATAATAATCGTCTTATTTGTGCTTTTTTTCAGCTCTTAGTGGCACTGCTCGGGCCAGAAGCGGCTACAGAGCATGTGCTGCAAAGCAGACCCTGTGCTGACTCACAGATTTGATTCTGGTCAATTACTAACAAAATTTTTGGGAAAAAAGCAATTGCTCTTTCCCTGAAAATTCTGTTTCTGAAAATTTTGATTTAGTATGCAATCTCTATTTTAACACACCTTGAACAAACAAACGAGAATGTAGCGATGGTGAAGACTCTCTTTTAATATTTTGGAAAATTCTATTTGAAAAGTCTGTGGAACAATTAAGCTGTGATGACATAAATGTGGTTTGTTCAAGTATGCCAGAGCAAGAACTGACCTCACTTGGGCCTTTGTGTTTTTAATGAATGATGGATGGAGAGGTATGGCTGGGACAACACTGCGAAAAGTAGTTTGTTGTCCTCTAGTTTGAGGTTGGATGTGAGTTTAAGATGAGATAAAATTAGGTAATAAGATAACATAAACTTTATTTGTCCTCAGAAGGAAATTCCATTCACAGTTGATGAGATACAATATATAATTATATGTAAGTCACATTAACATCACAGGAAGACAGAACTATCACTGACGGCTTTAGAACAAGGCAGAGTCAAGGAGCATTGTGTCAGCTTGATAAGGGTACCGCTGATGGGAGAAATTAATTTACGTGCAGCAAACTGGATAATCTGGCAAAATGGCTCTTGTTACAGAAACACGGATAATTGAGCAACACGTACAACTCTTTGGGCCGTGAAAGAGCCTCTGTTCCATAGTTTAAGAAGCATAGCGCTGAGAGGGGCTGTTTATGCCTCAAAGATATGCTGACCTTCAGTGGGGATCAAACGATCTCACTGGCTTCGATGCAGATCGAATCGTCTACTTTAAGATCTACTTAATTCTCTCAGAACATTAAAAGAAACAAGCCATAGACAGGGCTCGGTATTTATATTGAAACAAAGACGCAAAGATGGGAAGCCAACTAGCTGCATCATCAGATAGACGATGGGAAAAAAGTGACATGGAAAGAGACTGACGAAAATGGGATGGTTCTCCTGAAACAGAAGCTTGGACACTAATGGGAAGAGAAACAATTACTCTTGGAACGACAATAGATCGCGTTTATATAGCGCTTGTAAGACTCGGAGCCCGATACAGACTGAGGCATGTTGAGTGAAAGTATTTGGTTGGCTCTCGGATAGGCTGTCGGAAAATGATGAGGAACGATTTGTCAGTATTGCTGGGTCTGTGTTGAAAGCAGATTATGTCAGTGATTTCATGACTGAAATTATTCTTTCGTGCATGCCCTGGCGTTTGAATACTTTTTTTCAATTTGACTACAATAATTTCGTATTTCTGACGAATATAGCCATTATAGACTCAGAATGTAAGGCTGCATAAGTGCTCTTTTTTTTCATTTCTTTCTTCTTCTTCTTCTTCTTTTTTTTTTTTGTCTGCTCCCAGTAAATCCGTAGAATAAGTGGTCGAGTCCAAACTATGAAATAATTTATAATTTTTTCGTTCGTGGTTAAATTCTTTTTTTCTGACAATTAGTCAGGAAATGACTTAGAGTACAGAAACCAGCAATATGAGAATTTATTAGCATACTCGTGTGAAAACGATCCAGTTAAACACTTCAATAACCATGAAAAACATTCGCGACGACAGAGGTATTCCATTAATTTTGAGCCTGTCGCGAAAGGTGAGGCTCGGTATGATGGGCGTCGCTCTTCTGTTACCGTTAGTGCGTTGAAGCCATTCAGTAGTCTGACACTGGGTAGTATGCACCTCGTTAACTTTGCCTCTCGGCCAGCCACGGTGTTTATCCCAGCATGACTGCAAGACGATCGCACTATTGTGGAGTTCCTCTCTGTGGGCTAGGTGTATCTGGAGCGATCTGTTTGATCAAACGCTCTTTGCTATAGTCCAGGCCTAACGCTGGGCATTGGAGAACGTACATAACTGGATATCAGTTTAAGAAGTACACAAAGAGCTAAGAAAACATACCGAGGATTCTGAGTGCCATTACTGAAATGAGCACAGTTACACTGAAAGAGACGATAGCATGTGCTGATAGGTAGATGGATACTTTTGGGAACTTGTGACTATGGGAGTGTAAATAATGGTGTACTTCAATTTTTAATGGCGGCAGGTGTATAAAAATGGATATAAAAGAGAGCTCTCATTCTTTCTCCCTGTTCCTCTCTCCTCCCACCCCACCCCTCATCTCATTTTTTCTCTCCCCCCCCCCCCCCCCCGCTCTTTTCCTTCTCGTCTAATCTTTTCCCTTCCCGACTACTCCTATCCTCTGAAATCTCAATCCCATATTTCTACCTTCCTCTCTAGCGCTTTGAGGAATTTTTCGCCCTGAGTAATGTTTTCATCGCCAACCTTCACCAGTCATAACATGTGGTGCATTCACCCAAAGTTCCGTAGTAAGACAAATCTTGGATTGCTGACCTGCAGCTTTAAGATCATGCAAATAGCATGTTATGAGAAAGACGCCATTTCATTTAATTCCTAATAATATAGTCTGCAAACCTAACCAGGATCAATATGGGCTGGCCGATTAAATTCCCGAATTCTGCGTTTATTCAAAGTTAATTTGCTGGCACACTCTCACGTATACACTCTGATCCATTGAAAGAGGATGACGAATAAAAGAGGAACTCCTCTGTGCGCAACCACAGCTATCACGACAATATGTCCATCAAAGCAAATTAGCTTTGTGTGTGAAACACGGCCATGTGTTGTACTGCGGTTGGAGCTTAATGATGTTATCGAAGTGTTTCAAACAGTTGCTAAACCGCTATGATTCAATTACTGACTGAGAGGCAACAGGTCCACCATATACAAATGAATGCAACAAGGTCCTGAGAGACATTGAATCAAACTAGACATCTATTCAGAGCCTTGGCGAGAGTTGATTATGATCGATAACGCACAAGTATTGTGTACAGACTGAGGAGAAAAAAGGAAATCAGATCGGATCAACAACTATGCAGTTTGACCTATTTCTGCATCCCGGCGCGATCGATTGAGCCCGGAGGCGGAACTCGTCCATGTTGAAGAGATGGTTTGTTAAAATGGCTGTTTTGTTGTTATTCAGTTAGGACTTTCCATACAGCCGTTATACTGTGGTAAAACATTCAATAAAAATTAGAGATCAGGACAAACAGAAAAATTGAAAACATTTCCATAATAGATATTAATCCAGTTTCACTGATACATCAACAAAACATTGCACTGACAGAAAATCCTAATAGTCTTAGAGAAGAGCACGTTTATCTTATTTTAACTCCACTCTTGAATCTTTCCCATATTTTTTTTTCTGCATGTCATCTTCCAGTTTGTCCCCATGATGGTCCTAGTTAATTTAGTCTACCATGGAGAAAAGATATACCACAATTTCGGCATGAAAAGACTGATTTATAAATTTGTACTCACCCAGAGTTGTCGGGCAGTTATGCCTCCTTACAAGACCTGTGTTTAATTCTTTACTATTCTTTATGTCTTTTCCATGTTGTATAAGCCTGTCCATTTACAATGAATGTAATGATGATTCCTGAACTTACGAATAATGTTTCTTCTCCCAGTCAACATCCTATGCCACTTTTCTTTTCAGTACAAAGAAGAAAGGCAGCTGACCTCGAATTATTCTGTTTGAAATAACCAAAACAGCTTTCGGGTACTGTAAACGACAATCGTTCTTTATACAGCTAGTAATTCGATCCCATATATTCAGATTTTAATGTCTCCTTGTAATAGTCTATTTAAATTTTTAATAATGCTAAAAATGTATTCCACTTTGTTCGGACCAAGGCAGTAGGTGACCCGCTATGTGTTCACTACCGCTACTTTAAAATAATTCTTCTCGGCATAAAAAAAAAAAAGAAAAGAAATAATGTTTTGTGGTTTTTGAAATCCATGGTCATCAGTATATACCCAGACCATGACCGTTGCTTGAAGTGACCCTTGTTCAATGTAGCTCCCATGTCGAGTCTCCCATGCCAACCCCGGCAGGAGTCCCTCAAGTGTTGACTCATGAATCAGCCTGACAACTGGAATAGTCCGGCTAGTAAAAGGGCTGAAACTCTGCACTAAAAGGATTTTTGGCTTGTATCGAGTCAATGCCAAACTAGCGAATACGTGCAGTACTGAAAAGAAACCTCGGGGCACTTCAGGAGAATTATAAATCTCGACATAAATCTGGTTTCCCTTGCACTTGTTCTGAGATTATTTGTCTGGCATGTAATTGTAATTTCGTTTTGCTCTGTCGTTTGTCGAATTTTTACCCTTTTTCCTCCTGTTCTGAAAGCATACATTTCATCTTTTCTTCACCTAGCAGTGTTCTGACAGGATCATTGTTCTTCGACCCTACTGCCTGAAAGAAAAACAAACGACATCAAGGATTGTCTCCAGGAAGATAGATATTGGATAAGACAACAGTGAAAATGCTGTTAAATATATCTATATATTTTACCTTTTTCTACTTTCCTGACATTTAACTTTCTACATCCTACAGAGACATATATGACACATTTCAGAAGACTGAGAACCAGGAACATTTTGAGCGTTTTAGATAAGGAAGTACTTTAAGAAAACAAACTTTTAATGCACACCGATATTCAGTCAGAACATATGATCTTATCTTATCATATGATCATATCATTATGGAAATTCAACTCCGTCTCAGGACAAATTTATCATTTTGTTTCAATGCTGCAGGCCGTTATATATAGAGGGTTAAATAATATAAGGAAAATAAAAGGTCGCTGGTGTCAGATTTCAATGACTGGAACAAAACATGGTCATTTGTCGGAGCGGGGCGAGTGTAATTATGAGTTATATACTTGAGCCACTGTTCTTTGTCTGGGACAGGAAACAATTCTATACATGTCAGGTCATGAGAATTCAATCTTTTTCTTTTAATCTCCGACAACAAAGTATGGCAGAAATAAATACCTGTCATAATATGTAATTGAGGAATGAGCATTTTTTTTCCATTAACAGGATAAAAATTAAAATCTTCATTTTATTTTTAATGGGTCTTCCACCTACAACGAGCTATTCTATACCGCCTTGGTAATCACACACTTATTCCAACGCTTTGTTATTTTACGTTACTGTATTTTGATATATTTTAGTTTCTTTTATTTTGCTTTATTTTATTTATTTATTTATCTATTTATTAATTTATTTACTTATTTATCAATTTATTTGTCAATCTATTTTATTACCTATTATATATTGTTAAGAGGAATTTCAGCAGCTATTGTCAGATTCACACTGCTCCCTGCTTACTGCCTTTCCTCGATACTGATCCATTGTTCAAACTTCAAAACATTTGAGACTCCATATAAAATCAAACCGTTACACGGTTTTTTGAAAATATTATTTTATCAGACACCCAACTGACACTAAAAATATAATTATATAGTCTTCCTCAAATTCTCCAGTCAAATATTCTCTCTTCAGATAAAATGATTTTTCATTCAGCAAAGGATGCGTCGGTAAACAGAGGATGAAATCTCCTCTGTAAACGTTCTCCAGTTGGTGGAAAACACAAAGAGCGGTGGAAGTAACAGTGTGTCAATGACCGCAGGAAACGGTCACAGAAGCAGGAATTGGAGTATGGCCATTCAGATCAAGCAGCTTTAAGCTGGTCATCTCTGAAGAGGCTCCTTCACATTGACAGCATGAAGAGGCCTTTACAGATTACAACACCGCAGGGAGCACATCAAAGGCTTGGTACTGTGTCAGAGCCAGCAATTTCGAGCTTACACTTGGAGTATTTTAACCTATTGTGCGGTCATACGAGATTTGTTGACACAATTAGCCTGCCCAAGGACCTCAATGGTAATAATTAAGTCTGGAGTTTACTCTAAGTCCTCTCCTTTATGGGTCAGCCCTGGATCTTTTCGGCTAAAAACTGTATATCGCGGTGAATAGCATTGTTTGGTGAAACTAAACCGGGAAACTGATCCAGGTCTAGAAAAATGGGTGTAGATCCGTTGGTTGCGGAGCTAGCGATTGATTGGCAATCCGAGAAAAATGTAAAACGGACAAATTTAGCACTCTAAGATCCAGGATAACTTTTAAGAGACTATAACAATATAATTTTAAATATTAATATCTGCGTCCAGACAGTGAAACTGTCGTATCCAATCATTATTGGTTATCAATAAAAAGTGCAGTTGTAGTAATTTCTCCACATAAATCACTCTAAATTTTATTTAACTTCAGTTTTATTGAGATTATCGTATTTGGAACATTGAATTGCACGGGGTTAAGGATATCCATAATAACATGTAGGTAGATCTTCACCATGGATTCCAGTGACTTTATCCCGAGTGCCGGAATTTAATTTAAATCCGGGATTTAAGTACGTTAATTTGTTAATGGACACATTCTCGCAGTCTTTCTATATAATCTTCAAGTTGCGACCCTGAACGATGTCTACAGGATTTCCAAGTCATATTTTACTTAATTTACAATCCTTTTAAGCAATAGCCATATAATTTCATCTGTGCCGGAATAAAGCTCAGGTTTTGAAAAGCATCGATCTAGGCCTTTTACTGCAGGCCAGAATACCTGATAAAGAAACTGGAAATATTTCTCATCTTATATCAGTAGAGAGTGTTATGTTTCAGATAAACTACAAATTAAAAAAAACAAACAAACAAACAAAAAAAAACACGATAATTTCTCGATAAGCAAATTAATTTTAAAAGCAGAAGACGAAACGAAAATCGCTTTCTGTGCTTGTTGTCCTTCATTTTAGTTCATGTAGTTTTCCGATCAGAACCAGTCCTGCGTTTTTGATACACTGATTATAGCATGATAATTAAAATTAAGATCATGCGAATGCCTCATAATAATTACTGATGTATTTTTGTTGCGTATTAATGTAACCTACGGTTATTCTACAGTCCTTTGCGCCAGATTTAAAAACGATGTCCTAAGCAGATTTATAGGGTTATTGGGTGTTTTTCACTAGCGTGATGTAGGCCTATTAGCCATCACAAGCTTGCCTGACAATTGCGTCAATTTTTTGTCTGGTCTTTTTCTTGACATTTCAAGAGATATAATGACCAAAACAACGAGAAATATTGAACATTTTAAAAATAAGTATGAGAGCATTACTGCAGACTCATGCGAAATCTTATCTTAGTCCCAGCATTTTTGGTTGATTAATGATAGATGTATTATTTGTTTTTGGAACACAAACAATGTACTACTATGCATAATAAGTATTCTGGTCGTTTGCAGTCAAATCTACAAGAACATCTGTATAAATGCATCCTTTGTATGTTTAGTCCTTCCTCTAATGCATTTTGTGGTCGAGGAGGATAAAGTTGTCGTTCTAGGGCCAGGTATGTGACAACTGGTTTCTTCTGAGTGTCTCTTCTTTCTCGCTCACCCACTTTTTCTTGGGTCTCCCTTACGTTTGCGAAGTCTGATTATTCATGTGAAGGCTCTGCGTAAATGAAGAAAACAAACTGCACCACTGGTGCGCAAAGCAGTGCTCGAAATGGAACATCTGATGTAACACACATAAACAAATGACATCACAATATTTATCTGAGGGTTGATCCCAAAATGATTCTGTAGTAAATAATAACCAGGATCGTTTTTTAATTCGGGCTTTTTAAATCCAATTATATCATGCCGGCCACGGGACAGAACGAGGGCCGGTTGTCGGTAAGTGTAAAAAGTGAAAACTGGTAGCAGACTCTTTCGCTCTTATTGGCCAACTTCTCTTCAACAGGCATCGCCTAAAAGTGATCATTGAGCAGCTCCATGTTATTGTCGACTACTCGGAAACTTTTTCTGTAGATCAAGGTCTAGAACAAAATCTATGTCGATTCCTTCAAAAAACTGAACTCAGGGCCGTGACTTTCTGCATGTGACTTTATATTTTCTAGGTCGTTATGATTTCGTCTGTAATTGTCCAGTCACAGTAGTTTCCTCAAATCGATGAGTCTTTTTGGTCTAATTTGTCTCTGCATTAAAGCAGTTAAAGAAAACAAAAAAAACAAACCTCAATCGGAAAGCAACACATCATAAAATCTCCACCAGGCACATGAAGTCAATGAGAAAATCCACTCCCAATTCAACTACTCCAAACACCCACCCGGTACCCCCCTGAATGAGGTATGATAGGACCAACAGACAGTCGACTTAGGTAAATAGATCAACCAAATGGAAGGCAATGCTGATTATTACACTGGTTGACAAATTTCAATTTTTGTCTGCCTCTTCGAAAACATTATGTGTTTTAGGGTAATTTTGGGTCGCCGATTTCAGATCTGAAGTCAAACTTTAGCTAGCACGTCAGGATTTCATGATATTAAAAGTTCCTGTCTTTACTAGGAGCATAAGATATAGAAATATGGCTGAGAAAACAATAAACCACAGATACA
>JBCEWB010083512.1:565-12747 GCA_039654565.1 Peronia peronii
CCTCCCCTCTCCCCCCCCCCCCCAAGACCGAGAAAAAGAAAATAGAAATTATGAGAAGGAACTGAGGAGAGAGAGGTAATATAAATAAGAAAACATGAGAAAAGAAATCAACATCATTCAGTAATCAAATCTTAACAACTCTCGCTTCATTACCCTCGGATTCTGCTACGTACGAGTAATTGCATTGCAGAGTTGTAGCTTTATTATACAACAAAACAGGCTTTACTTTACCAGCTTAAAGTTAAAATCAAACTTGGTATACAAACAAGTCACTAGCTAATGACTTAATCCAACAATACTAATACCGATTAATCAGAGTGGTCCCACTGTCACCAGTTAAGATCTTACTTTGTCTTGTCCTTTTTCTATGCTGTTAAACGTGGAGGTAGATAAAGCTGTCTTTCTCGGGCTAGAGGAATGGTCTCGGCGACTGACAAATGTTTTCTCCCCGATGCTTCTTCCACTCTGCTCAACCACTTTTTTCTTGGTTACCCTTTATCTATGAAACCTGACTCCTTTATGGGCTTTTTCCGACATGTAAATTTGCCCATATATCGTTTGTGTAGTTTTCTTGGACACAAGAAGAGAACTCACGACCTTCGTGTGGGAGATGTTTTAAATACAGGTCAAACGGATACCTCGATGTCTGTGTTTTGGATGATTAAACTGAACTTTACACAAAGAAAAAGGTATTGAATATTCTGGATGCTCTGCGAGTGGATGCGGAAGAACAATTACACACTGCCCATTCTATCGAACATACACTTTGGATCAAACACTCTAGCGAAATCATTGTTAAATTTTTATCGTCTTTTTAGAATAACGTCAAACATCAGGTTTATGTAAGTAGAAACACATATCTTTATGCAGCATCTTTGTGTACAAAATTACAGATGGACATATTCAGCAGTTATTTTTAGTCTAAAAGCCTATTACGGGTTTTATTGTAAATTTACAGAATATGTTCTGACATTTGTGTCAAGCAGACATCGTTTGAGTTAGCAATGTTTCTTTGGTTACGACTACTCAGCGAATGAGGCGGTGTTTTGTTATATTTAAACTTGTTAACGTAACTTCAAGCATGTTTTCATGCAGGCATAAAAAGACATAAACAAAAAATAGGAAAGGTTGGGGGGGGGGGGGGGAGGGATTTGTTATTATAGTGGGAAAATAAGGTTTGGAACAAAAGTTTCGTTTTGTTTTTGAAAAGCTCTATCTCACGAGATGCCTGCTTCAACCACTTAGTTCTTTCTCGCTCTTACTCTATAAAGTCAATAACTGGTTTTAAGTCCGACTTATTCCCGGACATTTTAATTCCGGATAACGGTCTTTCTGAGGCATCTCATTATACAGAATGAGTCAGAAATAACCGGGCAGTCAGAACATTTTTAGTCCAAAAGATAAAATTTATTGATATCTAGGTTGTACATTATTAAATGAAATGTACATGAAACAATTAAATTGACAAAGGTGACACGAGTCCATATAAACTGCTTTGGCTAACAATATTCCGCTATCAAGTAATCACTCGAGACAAAATCTAAATATAGCCGTCAGTTAACTCATAACATGCATGCATTGACTGCCCGCTTACTTGTCTTACCCTGTATTTTGACGAGCTATGATAACCCGTGTGTACAATGCTATACTCACCAATGAGTGGGAGCTGAGCTTGGAACTGTGGGCGCGCTGGTGCCGAAACTTGATGTCGTTGAAGTTGACACGCCAGGCCGTACTGTTAAGATCCTTCTCCCACGTCCATTTCCTGGAAAATGCAATCAATACCCGTTGACATCAGATCCGTAACCTTCAGACCAACATTATACATAAACTACTTTCACAGGAAGGGTTTTCTCTGTTGTGTTTGATGTTGCTAAATGGAGGATGTTTTCATAATATGATGTAGTCCAAGGATAAGTATTTTGTTCATCTTACATCTTAAAAGTGTTTGTGTGTGTGTGTATGTGTGTGTGTGTGTTGTTGTTGGTGGTGGTAGTGGTTTTGTTATTGCTTTTTATTTTTCAATTCAGGTAATCTAGCAATAACATCCAACAAATTCTTTTCAATTACTTTGGTAATTTAGCATTAGACAACACTCAACTTTTTTTTTTAAATTAATCAGGTAAACTAGCTCCAATTTCAAAAAAACGTCTTTTTTCCCATCTGTTTATTTATTTATTATTATTTGATATTTATTGTTATAATTTATTTATTTATCTCTTTCTTCTTTATTCATTTATTTCTTTATTATCTACATATGTATTTATTTATTTATTTATTTATTTATTTATTCCTTTTTAAAAAATTATTTAGTGATTCATTTGTAGTTTATTTATTTATTATTATTTGTTTATTTATTTATAATTTATTTACTTACTTGTTTTCGGTTCTTTTCATTCTTTCATTTTTTGTTTGTTTTAATATAGTTCTAATTGCCAAAAAGCGCCCATTCTTAACACTCATTTTGGGAAACCTATCATATATAGTCAGCAAGATGGAGGAAAGGGGTAAAATACATGGGTTTTTTTTTTAAACACTTTCTCTGCCTGGGCAAACATCATTCAGGTTTTGAAAAAGTATTTCATACGTTTCTATCTGACAACAGAGTGCCAAGACATAACATTTTAGGGCCTGTATGTGTATCGCTTCAACCAGCTGATGTAAGTCACTGTTTTTGGAGTTTGTTTTTTTTTAATCCCAGGATAGACGACGGTATGGACTTTCGGCGGACCTGGCTTTTTCTATGTAAAAAGAAAGGTAAACAGGGAAATAATATCAACAAACGGCCATCACTGTGGTAGCGGTGACCTTGTGGTTATGCTGTCTTATTCAGGCTCAAAGGTACCTGGGTTCCAATTCTAACAAGGTCTGACATTTTGTCCTTCTTTAAGGACAAGTTACACACATTTCCCAGGTTAAAATAAATACCATATTGAACACAGAGAATGTTATTATTAGCCTGATAAGGAAATTAGTTAACAGACAGGAGCCTTTATGCTTTCCAGGAGACTGAGAATAGAGGCGAATCTGTCAGTAAAACAATGAAGTGCAAAGAACTTCTGTTGTACGTGAATACGCGCTAAGTGCTATATATCATTACACAAAACACTCTTTTTCTATTCAGAAGAAACAACAGACTAATTTTTGACGTTCCGAATAATTTCAGGGTGAAATATAAAACAAATAAGGAAACAACATGAATATTCTGCATTAGAAAGGGTTCGGTCTTTGAACTTATTCCTATTTAACAAGATAAAGTAAGATTCAACCCGCAGGCGTTTTGTATTATGCGAATGTTTACAACACCGCCGCACTACCAGTTCCTCAGTTACAACTATTGATTTGCAAGATTTCTGGGTTTTAATGTTGCATCATCTCCATGCATTTGCTATGGGCTGTGACCAGACTTAAACCTACTTATTCATACAGTAAGAATGATTTTGTGATATTAATGAGGTATTATATTTTTGAGGTCGGTCACATGACTGGGGGACTGTTGCTCACAAGTTGATTTCTGTACTATGGCTTGTGCATGAAAGGCAGGTCTTGACGAATTGTGAACATTTAGACATGCAGCACTACATTTATAGTAAATAAACCCTAATCATGAGCGTTGATATTTCGGTCTTGTGTCCGACCTCGAAATGCCTCATTCCGAGGCTGACACTTGTCAGAGTTGTCAAGCTGATTATGTGATAAAAGTCAGCTATCAATGAGTGAAAGAGAGACAGACAGACAGATAGACAGACAGACAGACAGAGACAGAGACACAAAGAGAGAGAGAGGGGGGAGGGGGGAGGTGCGGTGCGGGTCCTGAAAATGAGGTTTTGGGACTAAAACATCAAAAATGGAATTTTGCTATATTTAGACAATTTAACCTCTTATGATACCAGAAAAATAACGGATCGGACTAGAAACATATGCTTTATGCCCCAAAGCGGCACTGACACGGCACCACTAAAAGACTATAAGGAGATTATGAAAATTCAATTGCGATTTTCTCAATATGTATGTTTTCTTCACTTTTTTTTCCCTAAGACTTTTTTTTATTTCTCATCCAATTGACTTCAGATTTTGAAAACGCAATATTCATCTCTTTTTCTGAATTTCGTTTCCGTTTTTGAAGGAAAATTGGATATTTGGTCGAAAATTGCGAAAAAATAATATCAGTCAATATACATATTTCAAAAATTTATAAAAAGAATATTCTATGGCGTATGAACAAAAACCAACTGCACATATCTTTTACATGGAGTTATGTTATCCATGTGCAAAATCTCAAACGATTCCATTCACTACTATGGGAGCCTTAGGCTTTTGAAAATAGCTAATTTTCAAAACACAACGTCCAATATGGCAGCGTTGTCATGGCAACCGGGTGCAAAAATAGAAAAAAAAATTCACACGTTTGCTCTGAGTTGGACATGCTGAATCCGAATTTGGAGCGTAAAAAATCCCTAGTTCAAGCATTCAAAAAATCCCTCTCAGGACCCAAACCCCTTCTCTCTCTCTCCCCCCCCCCCTCCCCCCCACACACACACCTTATTACCAACAACATTGGCCAAGACTCTGACCCAAATACAGCAGTTCCTTACATTATAACAGAGCGGGCTCCGGAAATAATCATCAGCGATTGGACCAGAAATAATCCATGGCTGACATACTTTGACAAAGCGCCTTTTTGTTTTCATCACGTTTTAATTATTTCTTCACCTATTTTCCACAATGTTGAAAGACAATCTAGTCAACAATTTTTTTTTCAAAAGCTGTATTTAATTCGCTATAGTTTATTGAAAGAGAGATCACAAAACTTACCCTTAAGTTTCCCAACATTTACAATTTAGTGCATCATTTAATTCTAAAAAAAAAATGCATGAAATCATTAATTAAACTAAATCTCAATTTTCTCGACATTTACAACCACTTCATTTTCCAAAAACGTCATTTTGTTCGTTATGGCTTAACAAAAAGATTTTTTTTTAAATTAAATCTCCATTTTTCTCGATACGACAGTTTCCAGGAAAAAACACTTTCTGCCAAAGTAGGCTATATTGCGAAATTGCAACAAAAGAAATTCTCCCCTCCCTCCCCAACCCCCCCCCCCCCAACCTCGTCCCTCCCCGCCGCTAAAAAACAGCATTTTCCTACTCCATGGCGTAAAAAAAAAATATCGATTTGAGATCCATTATTTCCTGCTACTGTTCTTGTCATTAACTGTTTCGTTTCTTTTCATATCAAGCTTTGCATCGAAATGTGAACGTCAAAGAAATAGGGTCATATCCGGCACACGATTAGTGATTTCACAAAAACAGTTTGATCAACATTACATCGGTGTAAACAATGAGACACTGTGTTCCCACAGAATCGTGTTGCTGCTGCCTTGTAATTACAAAAGACAGTCCCCAGAAAATGAACGTTTAGTATTATGAAGATATAGCACTGAACAAAACCTGAAAGTCGCTGGAAAAGTACGAGATCTTTAAATATCTTTGATTACAGAAATTGGTTGACTTCTTTCTGTTTCTGTGTCCAGTTGTAAGAGAAATCTCTATCTGTCACCTTCCGCCTGCTCTGAATGAAGCCTTCAGTATTGCTTTAGGTTTTCCAAAATTTACAAGTACTGGGTGCCTGTGGCGTCTCAAAATGCCCTGTCCTATGGAAAATAAATACTTCATGTCTTTGATCTCACCTCTTCCTCTCTACCCTCCCACTTTCTTCTCACTCCCACTCTCTGCCGTCCCCTCTTCCTCCCATTTCCTGTTCTTGCAATATGAGATATCATATAAATGACACCCAACACGTGTTTCAATGAGAAATTTCTCTACATCAGTGGTAACAGCCTGTCACATCAAGAAAATAACTGACTCCCTTCCTGCCCCTGGTTTCAATATCCATTGCTTGATTAGAATGTTCCTATATCTTCACAAACACAATAACAGAGCTGGACTTTGGAACCAGTATCGTTTACCTAACCGATAATCCACAACACTAATTGCTATAAATACTTTCACTATCAGAGAAAGAACAATATTACCTCAGATTTGTCCAGAGAATAGGGATTTCAAAACTCGCTCAAGATTCTGATAAAATGAAAAGAAAACGGGATGGAAGGAAAGATTAATGAGGTCAAACTGTGTTTTCTCAATACGACATCAGGAATCGATAATATCAGTACTGCCTCAGCGGCAGCAGAGAAGATAGACTGCCTCCGATTTCAGAGCCTATTCCTTTGATGTGAGGACTCAAACAAGTTATATCATTAGCTGTCTCTTCAAGCTCTGCACTACAATGTTCTCAGTTATACTTACGAATGATTCAGCTGGTCTAACCAAAATTATAATTATCTAAAACAAACAGTATTTTTGAGTTTACATTCCATAGGCCACCTTTGATTTCTACACAAGATTTAATTTTGATTCAATTGGGAAAATATACGGTATTAAATGAAAGCGGTGGTTCAGTGCCAAACAGCTGAACGGTTCATTGTCTATTTTTTTTTGGTTTATTTTATTTATTTTATTTCATTTATTTTTTGTCAAGACTTTATACACTGCTGTTAATATTAAGAGATGAAAAATAAACCCAGCTGTATCGGTCTTAATTCTGCTTGGTAGTCATCGTAGGACTATGAATCGAGAATTAAAAGAATATTACCAGAACACAAAACAACAGAAACACAGGTCCTTCATATATCATAATAGAAACCCCCTAAAAACAGTTTCAGAATTATCCCATTGTTAGGACTACATATTTACTAATTTTATTAAGATTGCACTCCTGTCCTACAGGTGTCACAGAGTCCATCTGGGCAAAGATCGCGTCTATCTTATAAGTACCAATCGAAGCTACTGAAGTACTACTGTTTCCATAAAGATAGTGTTTTTTAGGAAGAGACAGTTTAGATCTAAATATAAAAATTTAAAGGGAACACCTTGTCACTTATTTTTTCTAATATGATTTGAATATATGAATATTTGAATCTGATTTGATATATTATTTGAAAAGTCAGCCAGATTCAAAGTATGATGAGCGATCTTTGAGCAGATCTGCCCCTCGACACTACTCGATATAACCCTCAAACGATCCCTAAAAATTAAAACTGGAGTGCGTGGTTTAAATAATGATATTTAAGCTTATTTATGTTCCACAAGGGACAGTTTAGGTCAAAAGGCAATAATATGTGTCGCAGCCAGTCAAAATGAGTCGTATCTCGATTTTCCAGCTATTTCTGTCATGTAAAACCTTAATTCATACCCTTCACGACTGCAGCCAGAGATATTGCAAATTGAGGAGACGAGGGGTGATCCCTCAGCACTGGTTGAAATTATGAAAAAAATCTGCATAATTGTACAGTTTATCACATAAATCCAAATGTTTACTTCACAACATCCTGATATACTTATAATTTATCCACGAGCAATGTTTTCTTACTCAGAGTCGAATGTTCTTACAATTTCTGCATTGTAAAACATCGATATCAGATCATTTTTGTCAGATTCAACCATCAATTTTTCAATTGAAGTCCAGCTATGTAAGTCTCATTCTGACTGCATTGTATCTTTTTTGGAGAAATATTGCAAAGGCGAAATATGAAGTGCAATCTTTGAAGAGGCTGGTTCCATAATTCTTCTAGGATAGAATGATAAGCAACCATCATTGCTATTTGGTGACCCATGGCTAACCTGCCGGTCAGAAAGTCAGCTCTGGATCTGCCGAGACAAAATCCCTGATTAACTGACATGTGCTAACCTGTCATTAGCAAGTTCATGTCGTCATTATCACAACCCCATTGCTAAACTCATTTTTGTCCGGTAGTGTTCACAAAATAGTCATTTAAATAATAGGTGTTATCATGAAATGAGGTTAAAAGAAAACAAACAACACGTTTTCATTGACCCTTTTTTTTAATTGTTTTAAATTGTTTTGCGTGATAGAATAATTCAGGTCATTTTCGAAAACGTATTAATTATTTAGTGGCTATAAATGCCTTTTGCTGGTAAATTGGGTTCACTGTTGTTAATTGAGATAATAAACGATTTGTTTCCCCGACCTTTAGACCTTTGTTTTCTGTGTGTGATTTGCTCCTGTTAAAGTTATCGGTTTGCAGTCCGATTAACTGTGAAAGAGGTCATCTGTTCATGTTGATGGCGATGTATAGTAAACATACTGTCACGAAATAGTTGAAACAAAACGTAGGATTAATGAGAGAAATGGGTCAAAATTGACTAGATTTAGTACTTTGTTGCAACATTAATCTAATTAATTACTGAATGGCGTTTCTCAAAGGCCGATGTTTATTAAACGCAAACGCTCTGCATGAGCTGGACCTATCTTGTGCAAGCCTGGTCAATAGCTATCAGCACATCGAGAAATCATTTAAAAATCTTAAGTCTAGCAATTCGACATCTCGCTCAGAGAACCATGGGGGTTATTATCAAATAATTAGTTTAGCATTGGCTTGTAAAATTTTGTACAAGGGAATTGGTTGACATCTTCAAATTATGCTTATAATTGTTCTTCGTGCCAAAACAACATTTCTGAAGTAGTGTTAAGTCCTTGTGTTGTACTGTTTAATGGAAGATCCTTGAAACATTTACCTTTTATTTAAAGCGTATGGTTGCCACTCAGTGCTTGCCGTTTCCAACTCTATACTCCCATACGCTTACATTACTGAGTACGAAACAGAAAAAGAGACAACTTTGCGAATTGTCACACAAAAATTGGTAAATAGAAACCTTCTGGAGGAACGAATTATTAATAATCGGTCCAGATAATATGCCTTGCCATGTAAGGAAATTGACTTCAATTCTTGGTATGAGCTGTGCGATGGGAGAGGCACTCACATTCCAACATACCCGATATTTCTGGACGGTGCTGTTTATGATGAACCCCGATTTGTTTTCTTGTTTATTTTGTTTTCTTTTCTTCTTTTTAATTTTATTTTTATTTTCTTCGGTTTATAGTGTTCAGGGGATTGACAGACGTGAATGAGAATTCAAAGTCTTGTTGGCCTTGTTGTTTAACTCTCTACAACCCAGCGTGACACACTTGATACATGATTACGAATAGCTTCAAAAGACTGAAAGTTAAGAACATAGATGTGCTACAAGAACTATAAATTTTAGAGCATCGACGTTTAAAACAGACCGATGTTCAGTCAGCACAACTAAAGTTAGAGCAAGACAATGAAAAAACAACTCTTATTTAAGGCATCATTATCATTCAATTTCAAAGGCTGCACTGGCTTTTTTTTTTTTAGGGTGAACGGGTTTAATCACTGACCTGTAGATAATGAAGCCAATGACCCCTGCGATCATTGTGATGCCAAACAAGGAGATAATGACCACCATGTAGGTCGGAATGGGTGCTGTGGAGAGGAATGGACATAGGTAAGACTAGATTTCAAGAGATCCGTTGGTCCATACACGTGGTTCAATACATCCGTCAGCCGGTTATTGCTCAGTGATCAGTTAGTCAACGAATCAATACACCCATCATAATTAGGATGATTCAGTTACTAATAAGTGAGTCAGTCAGTCCATCAACAAACTGATCATTCAATCTCTTTCCCTTGATCAATCAATAAATCAAGAAAAAAATACGTTCCATGTATCGATCAAGCATTCAACTGTAATCGGAGATAAATCCATCAATCAGTCAGTCGGTCAATCAATAAGTCAGTCAAACTGTCAGCTAATCTGTCAGTTAGTCATTCAATCAATCATTCAGTGGACCAACCAGTCAAACAGGGAGCCAATCAGTTATCCAGCCAATCAGTCAGTTGGGTAATACTTACCTATTTCCTTACAGTCTGGATTATCGTTCAAGAATCCACAGGCTGGCTCGTTAGGCGGAGGTCTCATTCTCCCTCCGCCCCAATGGATAGCCGCAGAGCGAGTGTAACCGGGATTTGCTCCCCAATAGTATGCTACGATCTAGCAAGATGCAAAGATATTGATGAATAGCAACACGTAAATATTAGTTATAATGTGATAGCGGATTAGAAATTATGTTTGTTTGGATTGATGTAAAATGACATGAGAGTTTTCAAAGAGATTTCTTAACCAAGGGGAGAATCATATACATGCACAGAAGAGAGAGATAGAGACACGAAAAAAATGGAGAGAAAGAGTAATATAGGAGGAGATATTACTACAAAAATAAAATAAAGCGTGAGAGATGAAGAAGAAAGAGAAAGGATGGAGAAGGGAAAGACGGAAGAATAGGATGAATAAAGACAGGATGAGGCTGAAGAGAAATATCAAAGTAGTAGAAATATAAAAAAAACATTTTTAGATAAAGATGAAAGAGAAAGACAGAAAGACGGAAGGCAGACGATGAGGCATGCAAAGATATAAAAAGAGAATTAGGTGAAACCAATATTCCATCTTGAATAGAAAGAATGAGGAAAAGACAGTGATAAAGAAAGAGACAAAGAAGAGAGGCAACGAGATAGGCGAATGTGGATGAGAGTGTGCAACCATTTTATCTTGAACGGAAAAAATAGAAAGAAATCTGTATATATTTATCTATTTATTTATTTATTTATTTACTTTTATGTTTTGTGTTTCTGAGTGTATGTGTGCGTGTTTTTAATTATTATTTTTGAAAATGAAGAGAAAAGAGGGGAAGGCTCAAGAAGAAGAATGAAATAAGAAATGACAGGATGAGGATAATGCAATTATCAAACATTGAATAGAAAGAAGACAAAATCATAGAATAAGGAAGAAAGATGGAATCACAACGAGATACAAAAATGTGTATGTGAGGTGAAGTAAATGTCTTATTATGAAAAGAAGGAATTGAAATAATTTTTTTCAATTGAAAAAAGGAAAGAAAGGAAATCATTCTTTTTTTTTTACAAAAATAAATATAAAGAAACAGAAGACGAAAGATGAAAACGTCGAAGGAGAAAAATGCGATGCATACAGAGAGGATAAGGGTGACGAAAAAAAAATCAAACATTGAATGAAAATAATGGAAAGAAAGACAACAAATGAGGATGAAAGAAGGGGAAGTCCGAAGGACCAAGGATGACAGAGGTAAAGAAAAGGCGATGGTGAAGCTTAATGTCTTACCATAAACAAAAAGGACAGATTTTTTTTAATGAGGAGGAAAGAGGGAAAGAAAGACCGAAGAACTGATCAGATGGATTAAGTAAGATGTGAAGTACATTTTGAAAGTGAAGCAAATACATTGGAACGAAAAGTTTTTATTTTTTAATTTTTTTTTTTAATGTTTTTTAAAGAAGAAAAAGGAAAGGCTCCAAGTACAATATGAGAAATGAAAGGGAGGCCCCCAAATACAATATGAGAAATGAAAGGGAAGGCCCCAGATACAGTATGAAAAGAGAAAGGGGAGACCTCAAATACATTATGAAAAGAGCAAGGGAAGACCCCCAATGCAGTGTGAGAAGAGACAGGCCTGAGAGTAAATCTTTTAAACAAATGTAAAATATATTACCTGGAACTGGCCTGAGATTGGGTTCATGTCCTTGATGGCAAAGTTGGTGTCTCTGTCACCGTTGTCGTCAATAATCACGTCTCCGGTGATGTCTGAATGGGGAGGGGGGGGGGGGGAGACGACGAGTCATCACTTGTTATAGTTACTTTTAATTAGTTAGGGAAATATATATTGTGTTTAATAACAAAATAAAAATTATTATCAATTCCAGCTCTTTGGTATTCGTTGTTTTCTTCTATCCAATTTCTTTTCCTTCGCTGTTATAACTAAAAACCGAAACAAAAAAAAGGCAAAAAAGAAGAAGAATATTAATAATAACAATAACTAAAATTAAATTAAATATCTCAAAAACAAATGCTCCCACAGATAAAATTACTCTTAATGGATTTTTCTTTTGTTTTTCTAGTTTTCCCTGCTTGTTGCAAAGAACGGTCATAACCAATATAATATGATGATAAACTGAGACAGTCTACTTTCTTTAGCTGCGGAAATTGATAAAATTAGGCAAAAAGAACTGGAAAATAATGCTCACTCAAATTAATCTGATCGAAAATGTAATATTGATTTCGAGGAAATTATTATGGTAATGGAAGCACGTTCTGAGGCAGGTTCCTCTAGAATGTTGTGATATTGAAGATAAGTTATCTATCTATCGATCTATCTATCTATCTATCTATCTATCTATCTATCTATCTATCTATCTATCTATCTATCTATCT
>JBCEWB010083523.1:0-12097 GCA_039654565.1 Peronia peronii
GTATGTTTGTATGTATGTATGAATGTATGTATGTATGTATGTATGTATGTATGTATGTATGTATGTATGTATGTATGGATGGATGGATGTATGGATGGATGGATGGATGGATGGATGTGAATGTGTGAATGTACGTGTGTATTCTCCTTTTATCCTTTCTTTTTCACCTCTCCCTTTACCTCTATCCTGCTCCCTCCCCCCCCCCCCCTCCCGTCTCTTTCTTACGTTCTCTCCCATGTAGATTATTCTCTCTCCTTCCTATATTTTTCTCTCATTTCTTCTGTTTATCCCCCCTCCCAATCTTTTGCTTTCCCTCCCCTTTCCTCTTGCTCCTTTTGTGCCCCCTTCTTTTTTCACTTACCCTCTCTCTTACGTCCGTTTCTCTATTCTATCTCTCTCTTCAATTTAACTTTCAGTTATCGCTTATGTCATGGTTATACTATCCCCCTGGTTTCTAAGAAATTAGATAAGATCATTACAGTGTACGTGATTTCAAACAGTTCAGTATCTAGATGATTGAGACTGAGGCTATTATGATGTCAGATCAGTGATGCTATCGAACTGATCAACAGAAGAGAGGAAAAGAGAGGAATAGAAGAGGGGAAAGGATTTAGAGGAGAGTGAAGAAAGAGAGAGAGAGCAAAGAGATGAGAAAGAAAAAAATAAAGAGAGACAGAAAGGGGGAATGGAGAAGGCAGAAAAAGAGATGGAGAGAGAAAAATAGAAAAATAATAAAGCATAATTAAAGCGAAATTACTTTCTGAGTTTCTTTCGTCCTTTCTTTCTTCCTATCTTTCTTTCTTTTTTCTTATGTTTTTTCTTTTCTTTTTTTTTTTCGTTCTTTCTTTTTTTGTTTTGTTCTGATTTAATTTTCTTTACATGACGATAGCAACAGTTTTGAAACAAACACTCGACATATATCATAACCGTTTCTCAGTCAGCAGTAAACGTATAGTAACTGTTGTATCGTCTTTCGAACACCGCCGGTTTAAATATTAGGAAATTCTTTTCAACTTGCTATATCTAGTCCCATTTTTTGACAGCCTTATAACAGTAACAGATATACAGAATTTCATTATGCGCCAGACCTGTGCAGTAGCTCTGAATATATTATTAGTATCAGTTCAAATTTACTCTAACTGCTATGGCGGAGGTGACTATCTTTGATGCTAAATCATGCTGTGTGTCGGCAGTAGATCCCAGTTCTTCCTCATTAATGATCTGAATGCGTTTTTTACCCTGACAAGCTTGTATCCTTTTGTGGCTTCTCGCTTGACAGAAAGCAAACATGACACGTTCACCATATCACAAGGCAAAGGGTATTCTGTTTCTTGGACGACAATGGCGAACAAAGGACTTCTATAACAGAAGATAGCATTGACTTGCCCTTCTATTGTCCACGGGGAAATCATCGACGAGGTGAGAGCCTGACCTTACGAAAGAAGTTACGATCGGCCTGATTTGACAACAATAGCAGAATCATTCGTTCACAATAGTAAGGTTTGCATTGTTCAAACATGGCCCGAATATAAACTACTTCTAAAAGCACGTCTTTGAAGAGTTAATAAGAAAAGTAGCAGGGTATGGAACAACGAGTGAGAGGTTCCTTCCTCAGTCACTAGAAAACTTGAAAAGTTGCGGGAGATTAACTAATAGAGTTCGTTGAAGGCCTTTTATTGTATAACTGCATTGTGTTCTTGTGTTGTGCTCTTTGAACACCCCACCGTAGGTGTAAACGATATTACAACATTGAATCTACAAGGCACACACCAAATTACTCCCGAACTGCCCCCATTTACTTCTATCTCTAACGAAAACAAACACTGTCTGGCACTTGTTTTGCCGAACTTTGAGAAGTTTCCATTCAACAAATAATGAGACTACTGAACTACAATTTCGACATCGATTGTGCTTAGGAGAATCTGAGGTAAGTGAAATTAAAGGTAGTAATATGTTTGTGTATATTAAGCGGAGTTTCCCAATTGGTTATATGAATTAAACTTAAATTCTCTCTGAAGATCAGGCGAGGAAGAAATACATTTAGAAGGTGATAATCCTTTTAGATGTGAGTATCAGTCAGACGTCAGCTGCAGGCAACGTTCAGCAGGATTTCTAATTTTTGTCAGTGTTTTTATGCATAATGTTTGAATATCTTGAATTCAACAAAATTAAAATGGCCATTCAGTTGCAATTCAAGCAAACAATAGAGATGGTTTGTGATTTGATCCCCCTCCCTATATTTTTTTATCTACATGTACATTATTCTGACATACTATGTAAATATTTACAAAGGTACACAATTTTAGGAAACTGGATTTCAAACTTTTAAGACTAAAAATTTCAATGATTAATTACTAGACATATTTACATCAGCCTGTAAAAAAGACTTTATACTTTCATGCCTCTGATTCTTTGCAGTCGGTCTGAACTTGGGATCATCAAAGTGATTTCAGTAGTAATTATCACAGTATTAACCATTATCAAAATTATATACGGTATATGCTTATACATATTATTCTATATAAGCAATTTCAATTTTAGAAACAATAAAACAAAAACAACAACAACGACAACAACAAACTTTAGGAATAAAATTACTGTGATCAGCAGATTAAACAATGGATTTTGATAGAAACAGAAATATTCTGCCTGTGGCAAAAAGTATGTCTCTCAACCAAAACTAAATAAAGTAGAAATGCTTTATTTTTAGAGTTATGAGGATTGGTTGTGAGGTCTAAAATGGTAACTTATGTCTGTAAATATTATGTTCTACAAGCATTTAAGTAAAACTTCTCAGCGCTCTATATTGTAAAATTCAGTCTAGAAATAATATAATTATGAGTTCTCGAAAGTTTAAAGTCTGTTTCTCGTGCCGGATCTCTCGTGAGACACGTTTACCGAGGAGGCTGGCAGTGCTCATTCTGACGAGATTCCATGTTTGCAAAGAAGTTTGTTACTACCTCTATAAAAAATAAATCACAGAGGAAAAGTTTGATTTGTCCTTACAGTAATGTATATACTGCCGAAGGCTTTGCTCCCATGATTCTCATCTTTTTTCTCATTCTTTTGCCCTGGCAATTCATGCGTAACACGAACTACGGATTCCTCGAACCTTTTTTTTTTTTTTTTTTTAAATTCTTCGATCAGTTCGAGCTATTCTACTCGACTGTAATTATTGTTTTGCTCTTTCTTGTCAAGATGTCGTAATAAATAGGCTATCAAGATATGAAATCATGTATCCTCTTCTCCTCCTCCACCTCCATCCCACCCCTTCTTGTTTTCTTTTTTGCTTTCTTCATCAAACAGATTAACAATCTCTCATTGCTGGGTTTAACCTTTGAACAAACTGGCTTTTGTGTCAGCAAACAGTATTAGACGCTTTGTATTTGATCAATTATCAAAAACATGAAAATAACATTCCTGTTCAAACTGGCACGGTAATTCACATAACTCGGGGGCCCAAGATAAAAAACATAATAACGAGGTTGAGAAAGCAATTTAATTATTTCTAAATAATAGTTTCACAGTAGGATCTTATAGGTGTTTGTGTGTGTTTGTGTGGTGTGTGTGTATGTGTGTGTGTGTGTGTGTGTGAAAGAAAGAGAGAGAGAGAGAGAGCTATGTATATGTATAAATGATTACTTTTCTGAGGTCCCTAGATTCTGCATTCCAACTTCTCTTCTTCCTGCTTACAATCCCCTGTCAGCGTGACCACCGTTGTCATTTCGTACAATTAATGTCTTAAAATTTAAGCCGGACTGTCTACTGGCAATAATTCAAAAATTAAAACAAACAAACAAACAAAAACAAACAAACAAATATCTGTAGAATTACCATTATCAACATTATTATCGCCCTTCTTCTTCTTATCATCATCATCATCATTTATTCGAAATGAATTTCCAGATATCGACTGTCAACCGACAATTGGCTTAGTGCAAGAATTTAAACGAACAACAAATATGCCGAGCTAAATAAGATAAATGCAAGAAAATATCAGGAATGCTAAATTTGCGAACCTCTCCGGTTTTGCTTTTCTTCATCATAAAGCTTCATTATCATCACCGCCATCAATTTCGAAATACTGGAAGTCATTATCACAATCATCATTTTACGGACACGATATAAAGAAAAAATTAGACAAGAAGATACTTGCTTGATGCATACTTAATCAGAAAAAATATAGAGGAGCCGAAATGTAAATCTAAATTGACTTATCATTTTATAGAATTGCCTTAAAATGAAGACCACTGGCTACCGGCAAATAGTCAAATACATAAAAAAAAAAAAAATATGAAGAACTTGATATTAAGTTAATTAATCAAATTGATATCACTGGCCAAATTTTCAAATTCCAGATTGATTTACCATCATCACCATCATTACCATTAGACTTTTCATCTTTTCATCGACCGCAACATTCATTGCGTCTTTATTGTTCTCAGCCCTGATCTGCTCAAAGCAGCCGCATCTTTCATTGCATACTTATCTATGCCTGCCCACTCCCTTTACCCTCCATCTTTCCTACCATCAATACACAAAGTTTTGTTTCGTGCACACGTCCGATCCAGCTATTAAAGTTGTCCACATGGAATCCACTTCCTGAGCTTTAATACGCCAGCATTTTGATAAAACGCAATTTTCAAATACAGTTTAGTTATTGGGCGAGCTATTGTTATCAGTGATCAAAATAATCTCGATGGTCTATAGCTATGAGATGGTCAAAATAATTTCAATGGTTTATTATTACCAGGTGGTCAAAGTAGTTCCAATGGTCTGTTGCTACCAGGTAATCTTACTTTTCTAAATGTTCCAGAATACTTGAATAAACCCAGTACCTCACCCTAACTCTTATTCTAGCTCTAATTCTATCCATAATCTTAACCCTAACCATTCCCTTATTCCGTCTCTTACATTCTTACGTTCTTGGGTTGAGCTCATAACCTGAAGGAAAAATTCTGTCGGCCTCCTAACCCTAAATCTAATCTAATCTTAAACTAACCCTAATCATAACCCTCCTGAAGCCATTGGCCTTGATGTGGAATTTCTACCTGAGTCTATATTCTAGATCTAGAATCCACAAGGTCTATTCCAATGTCCCCAAATCAAATCAAGCGATGCAATTTGATTGGTCAAAAAGGAAAACCTGGTTGCAATATAATTATGCACTGAATCTGCTTTGACCAGCTTGCCGCAAAATAGTCAGTGCGTTAATAATATATTTCCCCACCCACTCATTTTCTAATTCCCATTTTGTCCGTTATGTGTTGCTAGACCGCTCAGAAAACTAAATCTTGTTTATCTCGAAACAAACGTTTTCAAGGAAAAAAGCCTTTTGTCAAAGAACGGTACACCGTATGGACCTGAACCAACATGCTATGTTTGCTTGGGTGGTCCCTTTGATGTACCAGTTACAGACATAAGGTTTCATGATCGTTGTCGTTCTCTCGAGGCTTTGTCCATTCCAGTTTTTTTATGTTGTTCTTTTTGTTATAATTATACTGTACTTTCACGATCACAGTCATAAGAACTGGACACTGACGGAGACCGACAGAACTTTTCCGTCCAGATTGTGAGCTCAACACAAGAACGTATGTCACAGAGAGGAAAACACATTGTATCTTTTTACATAGTTTTTATGTAAGTAGAAACACAGATCTTTACGCAACAATGATGTGCCAATTTCATTGGATACATTCAGCAGTTTTTGGTTCCATAAGCCTTTTATGGGTTTTGTTACAGATTTATAGTGCAGATGTACGGTACAAATATCAGGAAAATTCTATAGGAACCGAAATATCACTGAGAAGTAACCCTTCATTCAACAGTACCACAGTTACTGTCACCTTTGCCACCACCATAATCTTGTCTACTACACTAGCACCATCATCACTACTACATTATTTGATTGATCACCGTTACCAGGACTCCCACAATTCTATAACGATAACTATGGCCATACCATCACCATAATCGTCCCCGAAACCACGACTATCACAAGAAGCGCCAGATTTTACAATCACTTTCGTGATCACCAGCACGACCATCAAAATTTAAAACATGAATTGTCAACCGGCAACGAACTTAATACATTAAAAGAGACAAACAACAATCTGGATCACTGAGAAATTAAAGATTGAATAAACTGGTGGAGCTGGCCAGCTTTTCTAACCCCACTGGTTTTTCTTCAGAGCAACAATCGAAAAATGCACAAAGTAAACAGGGTTTTGCTGTATATCGAAAAGGATTTCAATAAGGTTTCGTTCATTAACTAGGAGAGTTCATCATTATCATCATCATCATTGCGATCCTCATCCGCCCGCTCATGAGTAGAAACAACAGCAGTTAAGTAGTTGGAAGACGCAACCAAAGACATGATGAAACACAAAACCAGAAAGAAAGTGCACGGAAAAATATTTAGTTACCTCATTGTACAAACTAACAGTCTTTATACATAAATGTCAAAAGTAGGCTAATGACTCTCTTTGGATGGGATTAATTCCGTATTGTCTTTTTTTTTTTCATTTGTTGTTTCTTTTTCAACCACGACAAAAGCAACAATTTTCTGCGTCTTTCCCGTGCCATTTTTTTCTCAGGAAATGAACATTCTGTTCGGTGATCGGTTACGGTCTCCGTCTATCCGGGTCCCTCGTCAATGTGACAGGCAGCTGTAGCAGTTTTTTATTTTACCACCCTCTTACTCTGTTGTTGGACATCCTTCTCAGCGTTATCATTATCACCATCAGCAGATCTTTCATTGCTTTGGGTTCACGCTTTTAATCCCATAAGGTAGCTGTAAATAAAATGTCTGGCCAAGGTTCAAAATCAACCATTCTTAACTTACAGAAATCATCTTATGAAGACGAAACTAAAACAAAACAAAACAGAGCAAAGCAAAGCAAAACAAAACAAAGCAAAAAAGACTGATTGACCGGCTGACTGACTGACTAAATGAATGAATGGACAGACATACAGACAGACAGATATACAAACGAAGAGATGGATGGATGGATGGATGGATGGATGAATGGATGGATGGATGGATAGATGGATGGATGAATACATGGATGGATGGATGGATGGATGGATGAAAAAACAGATAGGTATACAGACGGATAGATAGATAGACAGACAGACAGACAGACAGACAAACAGACAGATACTCTTTTACTTTGTGTTGACACAAGGAGAAGTGGATAATCTTGGAGCTTTTATTATTGGGAGTGAAAGCTTGCATCGCCACGACTGACGAGACTGTTCAGTGCAAAGAGTATCACTGCTTTAATGAAAATATCTTCCCCATGCTAAGCTGACTTCGATTACAACAGAAATTCTTGAGTAACGGATCTGAATGGCCGATGAAATGTCATCTCAAGCGAGTCAGTAATAGAAAGGGGCCTGAGATCTTGAATCGCCGAATATTTGCATTACAAATTTACCAGTCGAATAGAATGTCGTGATAACTGGCGATTAGGACAACATTATAAAACGTCGTTCTGGGTTATGCGAGTATCATATATGACATAAATATACACGATAATTTTTGTACACTTTTTCAACAGTAATTATGTCATTATTTTTAGTAGGTGACATCGCACTTTCTTGCTCTTTATCAATCAATGCAACAGGGTAGTCGAGACTTTAAGCACAATGTAACGAATCATGATTATACATGTTGGGTACACGCGAGTGTGTGTGCTGTGAACGATGTTTGGCGGGTCGCCATTGTATACACTGGGACCATGCAAGTGTGTGGTGTGAGCGTAGCGTGACTGAGATACTCTCTAAGCATTTTGTACGGGATATTTCCAGTCAGATCTTGTGAATGTATTACGTCACGTGTGTACGCACTACGTCACGGTTTTGTGTGTGCGGCAGTAATTTGTGCTGAGGATCCGTTTATTCGAGGGGGTTCGAGGTGTCCACTACGTCACGGTTTTGTATGTAGCAAATGGCGACTGCTAAGGTCGAGAGATTTCTGGTCTGTGAGAGCTGAGTCTCGTAGTTTCGGGACAGTCCAAGATTAGCTGTTGCCTATATAAGGGCTCAGCCAGAGAAAGTGCGAGAGGAGAGCAAGAAGTAGAATGCAGTGAGAGCTGCGTGCATCGGAGTTAGACAGCTGCCCTGAAGTTTGTATTATTACCAAGCACCTGCAATAAATTCTGTATCATTTCGACATGAGGATTCCTGTTTTTATTTTTCCATCACTGTGTGTGTCTCATCCACATTCACTGCCTGATCACTACTTACAACGTCACGACTAACATCCATTCAACATCCAGAAAGTTCGTGACGCACAATTACATTGCACTAAACACTGTATTAGTGATAGTCAAAACCGCCCATCAAGATATATAATACAGAGGATCAAAGAATGGCCGTCAATAACTATCATAATGCTACAAGGGCAAACGTGTAGCTTGCCCTATGGTTTTGCCGGATTTTTTTGTCATTTTTTTTTTTAACCTGAAACGGGAAGTAGTCGCTTGTGAGCAGATTTAGTTGAATGATTGATTGTACCTCAAGTTTTTTCTTAGCTGGTGCTCTTGTGTGTCCGTAGACCTACGATGATCAATCTACTCGGAATCTCTAAACTTGCACGAGTTGCATTTTTATAAGGAGATATCGTGGATGATATTTTATTATTTTCTCAAATCAAAGTCCCGAGCATACTGTAATATTAACCCCAAGGTCTCATAAGGAAAAAAAATGGAATGTCAGTGTTTCTGAGACGATTTTTACTTACTCCTGCTCAAGAAATAACAGTGTAGCCCCCAAAAGACAATATTTATGATATAGATATTACATTTTTTTAAATGAAATATCTGCTGTTTGGAAAATGATTTACATGAATATAAAATGTACGGTGTGAAGTAATGTAAAAGACAAGCAATGATTATCATAATGCTACAGGTGAAAACATTACCTTACCGTTCGCCGGATTTTAGCTTTTTTTTTTTTTCTTTTTTTTTCTAATGTGACGCCATAAGTAACCGCATGTGAGCGCCTTTGATTGGATATACCTCTGGAAGTACAACAGATAAAAAGACCATCTTGGTGCCATTCCAAAACTTGAAGGCTCGTCTCTTTGTGCAGGGTCAGCAGCCAAGGTAGGCTTTTTTGACTCTAAGCATCTCGAATAGTTATTATAGTATGAGAAAATGTAACAGTTTCTAGAAACATCAATGGATGGAAGATATAATTTTTTTAAAATAAGGGCCTACTTACTTTGAAAATGATAAGACTTGGCTAAACTTCTTGGGGGAAAAAATTGGAAAGCTCTGTAGCGCAGCATGTAATGATCGTTGCTATTGATCCAGTTGTATTTAGATCACGAAAACCTTCAAAGATGTTTATTGTACGTTAAAATAAGCACAATCATTCTTCTTTTTTAAATTCAAAGATTGGTCTTAGTCAGACAGTTCAGCACTTTGTCATTTATCGGTAATTTTAGAAAGCTCGGGTATCATTAATGGATTGAAGAGAATCCTCAATGAAGATTTTTATTTTTTTTTCTGTGAATGCAAAGATGAATTCAGTACTCCATTTGCTGTCACGTGCATTTGACTGAACTTTCCAAATGATGGACCCATAATGTTCACATGAGAGTCCATACTGATGGGTTTATCGATTTAATCTGTTGTTTCATAAAAGGACATCTTTTTGTATCTGCGGAGTATGGGGTATTATAAGTTTTTTTTTTCTTTTTTAAAGAACAATTTCTGTCTTTAAAAATTTTTTGGAGGAAAATGTGAACCATTTATTAAGAAATTAAAAGAGGTCGCGTACCAGAGACACATTTGTAGTTAGTCTGTTGGGAGAAAGCGAGAGAGAGAGAAAAGGGGGGAGGGGGGTGGAGGGAGGACGGAAAAGAGAGAATGGGGGGCATCTGTTCAGAGAGACATTCAGTATTCAGAAGGCAGGCAGACATACTCACAGCTAGTTTATAAACAGGCATTCATGCAGGCAGACATAAGAAAAACATCAACACGAGTCTTAATGAAGAAATGAAGAGGCGGTAAGAGACACGTAGTAAAGAGAGAAAGGGAAGGAAAGTATGAAACAAGCAAATCCAGTGACTGAACAGGCTCGTGAACAAGCAACGACAAACCAAGAGAAATAGACAAACAATAGCGGGAAAAGAAACGCTAGAATGGCCAACAGAGGGCAACATGGACAGAGAGAAAAGCTGCAGAGATATGTACATGTCTCCTCTCGGTTATTACACACACCAATAAACAGCTGCGTTCATTAGAATGTTACCTCTCTCTCCCCAGCTGGTGCTGTGTCCGTAGATCAGCGATATGCTATTTGATCGAAATCCTTATACTTCCAGGAATAGCATTTTGACAGGGAAATATCACGGAGCATATGACAAATCAAGTAGATAAGGGCGATATTTTATCAAATCATTTCCTCAAAGCAAAGCCCCGAGCATGCAGCCTAGGGGTGTTAGAAGAAAATGTTGGAATGTCAGAGTTTATGAGATGATATTTATTCCGGTTCAAGAAATGACGATGTAGCCCCAAAATGCAATATGAGACAGTGTTTCGTTTCTAAAATATCTATGGAAATTAGTTTATATGCAGAGCGTAATAATGTACAGGGGTTACTAAAAGAAATCGAACCTCTTGATACCCCTAGGGTTAACATTATATATCCGTTTCGAGTGCGGGACATAGGGAGATTTGAACTGAGTCCACGCAATCCCCAGATCTGAAGACTTGCTCAGACTAAAGACATTTGTACAAGCTGAGCGGTAAAGCTCGGTGACTGACACTTATCGCCAGAATCCACAATACAGCATTGGTGACCCAACAATTCGACAAGTCCTGGGCCGAACTAATATTTGTATCTGATTTAGGACTTGGCTTGCGTATTTGATTGTGTGCGTCCGCCTGGACAAGAGACGTGGTTGTCTTGTTAGTTTTAGACGAAGTGGGTCCATAGATTCACGAATGCAATAAACGGCACTGCCCACATCGATACGATTTTCTTAAGCACTGTACTTTTCAGGAACCTAAACATATTTAGGAAAGAGTGATTCGTGTCCTTATATTTCGAAAACAAACAAAAACAATTAAGCTACTCAGGCAGTCTTTCAGAAACATACAAAATAATTCAGTTTCCCAGGCAGCTCATCAAATTTCGTCTAGAGAAGTATGTTATTATGCATTTAAAAATTCCGTCTCCAAGAATGTAGTACAGCATCATATTTATCCTGTATTACTAAAGAACAGTTTGATGGTATGGTTGAAAAATTACAATGTCCGTCTCTCTGCCGCGGCCGTTTTTGAAAAGAAGATGTTTTCGAATAAGTATTTTATCCAGGGAACGGCACGAGGATAATGTGTGGATGAATAATCCAACAGTGACAATCATTTTAGCCAATCCACATGATAGGGTAACTAGCACACTATCCAAGTGATCGATTGCATCAATGGTCTATGACTGTGATATATCAAATCAAACTGGTTTCTTCCTTCTAGCTGGTGAGCGATTTTTAAGACACAAATAAAGCCTTAAACGCCAGTCAGTTTATGTGATGGTCCTGGTCAAATTTTCGAACCCCTTTGGTTCTTCATCGGGAGAACATCACGATCATTATTGTCATTTTACGAAAAATGTCTTAAACTTTAAACGACTGTCCACCGGCAACTAATCAAATACATCAAAAAAGTTCAAAAACAATATGAAGATTTTTGAATTGCGATAATATAAAGTTAACTAGAAGAGTTGTTTCTCTTTATCATCATGTTGTTGAGGCAAATGAGTTTAAAAAAATGGAACTATTCCACAAGGAGTTGCATGAAGATGATGTTTATATTGACAACCTGGCATATTCAGAGTCAGCAGGAAAGACATGATTGTTTATGCCAGTTTTCGCAGCTTCATTGTCTCATTTTTTTATCTCCCTTGTTTTCTTGACTGGACATATTAGCATCTGTTATGGTTAATAAAAAGAGCACGAACAGAGAGGTCAGGGAAGGAAGATAAGAGGGTTGGGAGAATTTATCGTATGGGGGGGGGGGGGGGGGTGTCCACGCTCTGAGCAGTAAACAACAGAAAATAAGTTGCCTGAGATAGTCTTTTTTCC
>JBCEWB010083534.1:0-12746 GCA_039654565.1 Peronia peronii
GCATAAATGTGTTGAGATGAAGTGCCGCGCAAGCTGAGATTAGTTACATCGACTCAAACATTGCTTTTTCCTTTGATCTTATAAGGATCGGGACAGGAGAAAAAGATCAACTCATTAGTGAATACGGATGAGTCGACGTCGATTCATCAGTATGATTTTTAATCAAGTAAAGAAGCGTCGGGACCCGTTCAAAGAAAAAAGATCGACTCATTTGAAAGTCGACTCATGAGGGTTCGACTCAGGTGTAGTCAACTGTATATGTGTTGAGGCAAGGTTACAAACAATGCAAAAAAGTGAAAAACAGGAAGCAACAAAAGACGCAATTCATCAAGCCTGTTCAGACCATTAATCAACTGTCCATACATGTAGAATTTGCCATAAGGTAGTTGTAATAAAAAAAAAAAGACCCTTACTTCCTCCACCCGCAGGTGCTGCACCACTGCCATACACTGGAGGCCTTCCCCCATAGGCTCCCACTGCACCAGGTGATGTGTAGCTGCTGTAAGGATCAGTGCGTTGGCCTACAGGTGACTGATGTGGCTGGGAAGAAGGTGCTGGAGGAGGTGGTTTAGGTCGACTACTGGGATGTTCAGGCAAAGATGGCCGTTTTGGATCCATCAGATAGTTATTGAAAAACTTGACCTGAGGACAGCATGTTCACAGAAATGAGTGGAATTAACCAAGATATTTTTCATGAATTTGAAAGAGACATAAAAAAAAAAAAATGTACATCTTTCACAATGGAGTGTTCTGAATCATACATTGCCCAGAAATGCTGGGTCAAAAAATGTGTTTGGTGATTCTTTTGGGAAATGTCAAAACAATTTAGTTTGAGGTGTTCTTTCTTTCTTTCGTCGTTTCATATTCTTTGACCAGCATGTGAATGAAGATGTCCCATACATGAAGTCTTGATATTTGGTAAAGGATATGTATCAGCTTTCTGATACAAGCCCATATTTGAAGCAAAGCTCATGGCTTCGTTCCCAAGTTTTTCCATCATAAAAACGAGTCCTAAAAAACTCGAGATCTTTAGAATGATTTCTTAGAAGGTTTTAAAAAATTTGGGAAAACCAACACCTCACAGGCAGGAATGGAACAGCAATGTTTCAGTGATCCACAGATAAAAAATGTCACAATTAACTTATGTGAACAATACCCAGTAACATTTGCTGTAAAAAAAAAAAAATTGTGCCAATTTCAGAACTGTTCCATTTCCAATATTCCTGTGTAAAAAAAAAAAAAAAACAAGAACACCTACTTCTTGTTTCACTTCTTCAATTTTTTCTTGGTGTTTGTTAAAGATGTGCTTGCGGACAAAATCTGGTCCTTTGAATTTTTTTCCTGACAGAGGACACAACCATTTATCTTTGGACAGTTCTTGTGTATTGGCTTGGACAAATTTTTCCACCTCTGTGCTTTCATGAAGGAGAATAACAAAGTCAGCTTCCTTTGAAATGATCACATGAAGAGTAATTAAACAAGACAAGAAAAAAAAGAAGTTCATAATTTGTCAGTCCCTTTGCATACAGGCGAACATGGGAAATTTTTATGTTAACTGAGATACTGCCCGCTGAAAAATTAGATCTGACATGTTTCTTATAACTCCCTCCTTTCTTTATCAATTTTCACTGTTGGCATTAATGGATCTTGTAATATAATTGTTTACACACAACAAAGATCTAACTACAACATGATGAAATGACAAAGTGAAAATCCAGATTTTGATGGGACCAATGAATTGACTTGAGAAATGTAATTAAACTCTATAGATGTATATTTTTCAGTATCTCTTAATATTCAGTCTCAACTAAGTCTTGATTAATAATTTTTTAATGAAAATAATAATATTAATAATAATTAAGCTAAATAAGACATTTAGAATAAATCATCAAAAGGATATGCATCAGGATCCTTCTTGCCCATCTGTGCTGCCTCAGTATCTGAAATCTGCTGGGATGCCTCCAAGAATGGTTTGATTTTCTTTTCAAAACTGCTGACCCACTCATTTACTGGAAAATAATTAAAGATACATAAAATTACATAAATTAGCCCATCTCACTATCTTTCTACATCCTACATGCTTCTGATTCTTATGCCATACTTTACACATATAGATAGCAAACTACAAAAGATGCGAATTGCAATTTTTCTTTATCCCCTAAGACTTCTACTTGGACTCATTATGATGAACCCATCCAATAGAAAGCTGTTGTGCATGCTGCAAAATCAGAGATAATCAGATAATTTTGGGGCAGGAATTCATTTTGATGCAGTTTCCAGCTCATATTGCTGTATTTGAACAGTTATTTTCTTCGGCTTATTTTTTGCACTCACTGTTTTTGCAGGAAAAACTGTCCAAATTTGCCCACAAATTTGTATGATGAAATACAAAACATAACATTGGTGCTTTTTAATTGACAACAACATTTATGCTGGCAAATTCATATAAGAACATATATTAACAAGACCAGAAACCTTGCCGCAGCAGCCTGAAATATCGGCTAGCCAGTGAGGAAACTCAACATGTGTTCCGTTTTTTTCCCAGGCCTTTTCTGGCATTCCGCCGTTGTTATTGCCAAGGGTTAACTGGGTGCAAAATTGAATTCCCTTTGAAATGGTATACCTTTTAGTGGGATTAAGTTTAAACATAAGCATGTTTTGATCGAGTGAAGTTGAAATTACAGCTTAATTTTTGCATTCACCTTGCACAAGGCCTCGCGCCAGGGGTTTTTGCGAGTGTGTTCGTTCAAAATTGAATTTGAATGGGATAAAGTCATTATCTCATTGCTAAAATTAGACAACCAATCAGATGAGAGTTTATCCCGTTCTTTGTCCTATTTCAACTGGTGAAAAACTACGCATGCTGTCAGAAATCCAAAGCTGAGGACAGATGAGGAAGAACACTATGCTGCCAAGGACAGGGTAACATTTTATTATGCATTTTCATGCATGTCAGATACAGTTTTCATAATGCAATGTTTATTCAAAGATGACCAAAAACATAAAAATTCTGCTTCATCTTGGCCATGTCGGGGCCGGCTGTAGCCGCACGAGGGGAGCAGTAGCTTGGGGAGTTGGTGCTCCCTTTGTTATTGTCACATGGCAGCGCTTCAGCTGCGTGACTCGCTTTATTATTTTCGGAGATATCCATGGTCCATGTTACTATTCATAGTCAAAAAGAATGCAGATTACTGGAAGACCCGTAGTGATCTAAACCTTGCCGTGTTATTATATTGTATTGTCAGAGCGCTTTGTGCGTTGTGGTAAACCTGTATAGTAATAAAAAGAATTAGCCTCAGTTTTACAGCAATGGAATTGGCTGGACTGAAACTCCAAGCGGAATAGGCCTATTCATGTCCAAGAGGGCAATGTATTAGATCTAGATCTATCTTTTACAAAAAAAAAAAATCACGGTGGCTACAGTAATATTTACAGTTATTACTACAAATCTAGATCTTGATCTATGTCACCATGAGTGCTACCAGCACATCAGTTTGCAATGGGTTCTAGGACCATGTCAGATGTTTTGAGGCAGTGCTGTAGCCACAGATCATTTATTTTTATAGACTTAAAAGTGAGTAGCAGTTGTAATTCTTTTAATTTTTCTTAAAACAATTTTTGTTCCAGGCTGATTCATCTAGTCTGATTACTTTCTAACGTATAACCTATTTACTAATCTCCAACACATGTCCTTCCTCTACTCTTTGCTCCTCAACTTTATACTGTACTTTAAAACTTAAAACAAAATTTACCAACCATTTTAAAAGTAACATGTTTGTTGTTATGGGAACATTTTTTGCATTTTTTTTCAGATCAGGGATGTCAAACTGTTGTCACAAGTAAGTCTGAAAATTTTACGCCCATATTTTACCACCGGTTACGCAAAACACTTTTAAAAAATCGAGGATTTTCAGTGTTTTGAGAGAAATTTGTAAGTTTTCACAAGATCCTGGCTAGACTATACCATTACGCAACTAGTGGAATTTGAAAGAACTAAAAAGATCTTCACAGGCAGTGCCGTCATCATAACCATCAAGGGTAACTAGATTTGATATATTTTCTAGGTCTACATTGCGAACAGCTGCCTTCTTACACTAGTCTTTCTAAGATCATGGGCACATTATCTGTTGTTGTCAGTACCCTGATGTGCTGATTTTCCATCCACAACTCTCAGGCGACCGCTTGAATCCATGTTGTTGGGTGTGAGGAACAAAGCGCTACGAACTTTGATCTCGATCAGCCACCGAACAACAGATAGATCTACAGTCCGACTATCATCTGAGGTGTGAGGATAATTCTTTCACATTTCCTGTTTCACTGTCATCGTGCGGAATCTGTATCACAAACTATCATAAAACTGTGATTGCCTTGTGGATTCTATAGTAAAAGTCAGCAGTTGGTCGGCAAAAAGTAGAAAAGTCGGCGATGACCAAAGAGTCAGAATTCTGACTAAAGTCAGGAGTTTGACATCCCTGTTTCCAGATTTGGAAAAATATATTGCAGCACACCTACGCCATTAGCTGTAAATGAGATGACCTCCACCAGGAGATTGAAAGATGTATATAGAACATAACTAGCTGTAAAGTAGGAAACAGTATAGGGGAATCAGTACTATATAATATATGTCTTGTGACCAGGGCAAAAGAGTCGGAAGTCGCGCCGGGCGATAAAGATCCACGGCCATTTTCAGTCGTTTTTAACTACTTTCTGACTAAAGATATTAAAATTTTTTTTCTTTTCACAAAATGACAATTTAACTTTTGTAACCTGAAAAAAGAAAAATTTTGGTATCATAGTCGGAAAATAGTAAAAAACACTAAAAAACAACTGTAACTCGAAATCGCTCGACGCGACTTCTGACTCATTTGCCCTGGGCGCTAGACATATGTTAATGTATGCGCATAAATTTAAAACATGGAAGCAAACTCAAATCTGACCACAAATTTGAAAATCATGTCATTTTCTATCCCCGTGTCATGTTTGTTGTTTCTCATCGGTATATTTTCAGCGGCAGTGTTATGTCAGAATGTGTGCTGCATAATATAGTTAATTTATGCATATATACCAAAAAATAGTCCCGGTAACAAAATTTGACTGTTTTTTAAAAATTATTGCACCATTTTACAATCATGGAGCGAGTAATATTAGCATTAGTAATATTTTCTAGGAACAAGTCGCATAATAAATTATAATTTATGCGTATAATTTAATAGTATGTCTTATACAACATTTTTGACATTAAATTCGGCAGTTCCACACCATTTTCCATGAACATGACAAGTTTGGTGTTCCTACTAGGCCTGTGCATAGCCGACAATGTTCGTGACCGATGGTTAACGGTTAACCGGCTCCCATGACCGTCGACGATTGATTATTCTATCGGTTAAATATTTCCTTCTTTGTCATGTGTGACGTCACATTGGTTATGGTTATGGTCATGGCCTTGACCTTAATCTATTGTGACCAAAAACAGAAAAATGCTGCCACCCTCTGTCAGCCTTGGAGTGTGAAACTCAATATTTCACAAATCTGACTCTAAGATCGATCGGGCGTCGAATTCTAATGCAGTTTGATACCAAATATTACCATATAACTCTCATTAGTTGTGATTTTAATTTGATCAAAAAATAGTGGCAACTGTGTCATCAGTTACTAATTTGGGAAGGACATACCATGTGTTCTAACTTTAAGACTCAACCATAGTCTTTTTCCCCTTTTTTTTTTTTTCCCAAGATAACGTAATTTGGCAAATACACTATGATCTCTTTCAGTCGTTTAGTCAAAGAAGTTTACACTGGGTAGAAGGGTTGAGGGGTGTATAAGGGGGGAGAAGGGACAAGTGGGAAGCATGTTATACAAAATTGCCCTGAGCGTCTGGAAATCGACCACTGTAAAGGTCTTAACCATAAAAGCACCAGAAGAAACAGAATGCAACATTTTCACTATGATATGGATTCATATTCAAGAAATAACAGTGAGACAAAAATGGCAATAATACTTGTATGAAACGAATATCATGCTACCATTTCTTAGCCATCTAAGACTTAATTAATATGCAAAGTAGGCCTGTGCATGACCGAAATGACCGTGTAGATACAAATGACATTAAACGTATGAGATGAATTTCCTCTTACTGTAATACAGCTATCTAAAACGTAATTCACATGCAAGGTACAATACGTAACATCCCGGCAGATCACCCTTTGGCACTTCTAGGGTTAAATACTGAGTAAAACTCAGTGCAGTGGTTTTTTTTTTTTCTTTTCTTCTCTTTAGTTTAAAAAAAAAAAAAAGAAAGGAAAAGGGTCATACACAGGGGGAAGGTATGGGAAGGATGACATTAGGACAAACGCGTGTCGCTGATATCTGTGAATATTTTTGTGAGAACATCCCATGTCTTGTCCTCATCCCAATAAAATTGGTAGTCGAGGCTGTGATTAAAATTAGAGTTGTTGGTGGCCAAGGACATCACTTCATGAATTTGTGGGGTGGACCATGGTGAGATGGGATATAGGGGTCATCATGATAAAGGTTAAGATGGTATTTTGTGTCATTTGAAATAAATGCATACCCTTATCTTTGGGCAGAATTTATCTGGGTCACTTGTTATGTTAGTCAGATGTCTATATTATGCGTTATGGTAATATTTCTTCGGTTTCTATGCAATAAATAAAGTAAGAAAAAATGTCTCATAACAAATGTCACTGGCCCCAGTATATGTTTTTCAAATGATTTGTTCACTATATCGCTGGTGGATAACTGGTTTTACACCACTGTAAAAAGAAGTATAACAATTCTCAGATTATGTCAGTTAACCATAAGAACACTTTCATTTTGGAAAGGCAAAGAATATAATCTTTTATTTTCAATAAAAATTCATTGCTGTCACTGATTCCATCCAAATAATATACTAAATCAGACACTGCAGTATATCATACTACAAAGTCACTAATTTTTATGATCCGACGATTAGATCTGAACAACTAAAATCAAGAGGAAATTCATATTTCTGACTGCCAGTGCAAAGGTAAATCCTAAGGATATTTCTGGCTGTCATATGACACAAGTTTACTAGTAAAGGAGTTTTATGGGCTAGCAGCTAAAAATCAATAGGGTTGAATCACGGATTTCTCTTTAAAAAACGAAGGATTTTTTACCTAAATCAGGGATTTTACATAGAAGAAGAATCTGGCGCTAATGCTTGTTTTGCAGTATCCAATCAAAGAATTCATGCACACAGCAGTTATTTACACATATTGCCAAATGCACAGTATTTCTAAATAATATAAAAATCCAGGAAATATAGAAAAATTCAGCCACTATTTACAGTTAATTCCTTGAGCTATTGATAGTTTTATGAAAGTAAACGCCACAGAATATTCTGGTCTAGATCTATCTATATCATGTCCACGTATGGTATATCAATACAAAATATGACGATGAAAGTACAACATGAAAACCAGAGTGGAATTTATGATGAATCCAGCATGATCGGGATTAGTAATCTGATCTATAGCAACCTAGGATACAGCACAACAGTGACCATATTTTTGTTCCTTCAATGTTTCTGTACCCCCTCCCCCCCCCTCTCCACCTTTCAATATGTATGGTTTTGATATGATGCCAAGGAGAGCAAGGTTGGATAGGAGATGAGGAATCTGTGCTAGTTCTCGTCTCTGTATGACATCCAATATGCTGTACATTGTAAAGTCGTGGCTTTCATTCTTTGAAGTCGGAAACCTACTAGCCGGGCAGATACCGGGCCGGTTACATAGGCTAAGATTGCTTAAAATTCCCCCCTCCCCCCTTGCTTTTCACTATATGGTATGAGAAAGAGAGGGGGCTGGGTAATACCAGAAGCCCAGTCAATGCTCATGGCACTAGACAGGTAGATCTAGACTAATCTAGATATGGGCAGGACACTCGAAGCAACACTGACCATCACTAGTCACTCGACAAAATGAGGTCACCGGCTGTACAATTACACAAACGCCCACTGTTCTGGCATAGAAATCCCGTCGCGTGCATAATTTCGACAAAAGTGCTACAAAACTCCATTTGATTGTGATAGCGAACGTAACGACCTGATCAAAAACGTAGATCTACGATCTACAGAAAAATACAGTCACTATTTACAGTTAATTCCTTGGTCTATTGGCAGTTTGATGAAAGTAAATGCAACAGAATATTCTGGTCTAGATCTAGATCTAGATATATTAAGTGCATGTATGGTATGTGCATATCAAAATAAACTATGACAGTAAGAGTACGAAAGTACCAGAGTGGAATTTGAGGTGAAATCCAGCATGATCGGGATCAATAACATAATTTAATTTATACAATTACTATGGCAATCCAGGAAACCGCATAATACTAACCTCATCTTTGCTCCTTCCACATTTCTAAACCCCTTCCCCTGCCTAAATTACAATGTTTCCTCATAATGATGTTTTGATGTGATGCCAAGGAGAGCGGGGTTGGATAAGAGACGAGAAACCTGTGCTAGTTCTCACCTCTGCGTGACACTGAACTTGTCGCACATTGTAAGGTTCCGTAGATGGTCGGCCGGCTTTCGTCCTTTGAAGTCGGGAACCTACTAGCCAGACAGACACTGGGCCAGTTACATGAGCTAAGTCTGCATAAAATCTCCCCTCCTCCCCTGTTTTTCACCATATGGAGCGAGAAAATCTAGAGAGGTGACTGGGTAATAGTAATAGTCTATCACAAGCCCACTCAATGCTCACGGCACTGGACTGATAGATCTTGATTCTAGATGTAGTCTAAGACGAGGCACTCGAAGCCACGCTGACAATCACTAACCACTCGACGAAATGAGGTCACCGGCCGTAACATTACACAAACGCTCATTGTTCTGGCTTAGAAATGCCGTCGCGTGCATAATCTGGGCCAAGTACTGCAAAACTCCGTTTGATTGTGATAGCAGCGAACATAACGGCACGATAAAAAAACGTAGATCTAGGCTACATTCCAGATATCACACCCACGACTAAGCAAAAAAGAAGTTTGTACTTTTGCTAATTCGGTGTTTTTCTTTCTTCTTATTATTATTATCATTTAATCTATAAGAAAACCGGGATTTTGAGCACTTTTTTTTTCCGGGAGGGTTAGCAACCCTGAGAAAATAGCCCGTGAGTGAGACAACCTCCCTCACAAGTGCTGGCAGGGACATTTGATATCGGATAGAATGGCAGGCCAGTCAATTTCACAGCAAAATTATGTCGGAATTGCTGAGCCTTGATCTTTTTTTCATCAGTAAGCAGACAAGACCGTCGACTTACCTGCCGTCATTTTTAAGAATACAGTATATGCAGTTAAAATAACCAGCATATACTGTATTTTTCAAAATGACGTCATTACATGATGATGCACGTTATGGGCAGTCTGTCGTCTTCTGTCCGATGACGTACACTAAAGAAATGTATTCGCAAGCTAAACAAGTTGTCGGCATCCGACCAGACTTTGAGTAAAAGATCCAAAGATGAATCTACATCGTTTATACATCATGGTTGGCAACAAGTAGACTGAAACTGAAAACATAGAACAAGGAGCGGGATGGGACATCGTGATAAATTAAAGATTTATTTTCAAAAGGGAACGACACGAGCGATTGTGGTTCGATGGTTTTAGACTTCGGGCCCTTTCGGCATGCCTCACAAGGCTGTGCCCAAGCAATGATTGGATCATGAATGACGGGTGCACGTGAACGACCACTTAGTAAGAGGGCGGAATGGGCAGGGTGTAACACATAACACTACATGTCTGGACCAGACTACATCATGTACTGTTGGCCTACAGACACAGGCCTTGGCAACGGCAGCAGGCAGGACCACTGCCCATAGCAACAAACGGGAGAATGCAGTTTTCTTACTGGACTGTGAGTGAAAACTATATTCCGGCAGCATTCAGAATGATGCCAAAGCATGAAATGCAAATAAACTAGTATAAAATATCCTAATTCGCCCAAATGCAGGAATTTATATTCACGGCGCAGGAAGGCGGGATACTGGGTCAAAATGCAGGATGGTAGGCAGGTCTGAAGATGTCACGCCACCGACTAAGCAAAAAAAAATTTGTAGTTTTGCGAATTACATGTTTTTCTTTGTTATTATTATCATTTGATTTATGAGAAACCTGGGATTTCAAGCACCTTTCCGGGGGGTTTGGGATTTCATTTGAAATCCGGGAAAATCCCTGTTTTTCTGGGAGAGTTGGCAACCCTGAATAAAGTAGTTTATTGTTATCTACACATATTTAAAACTTAACAAAGATTCATTTACATACCATCATTCTGCGCTATTTTGGCAGTGGAACCTGGTGGAGTACCTCGAGCATGCATAATACCACATCTGTGAGGCATCTCATCTTCATTTGGGTATTCATTGGCACTATAGTAATCAATGGAGTGCACCAGTCGCAAGTACAATATCATACGATCCAAAGCCTGAGAATAAGCAAACATTTATGTCAATTATAATAATAAATATTATACTATGACTTCCTAAGTTACTTCTTTAAATACAGACAGAGACAATGACACAGCTGTCACATTCAGACTAAGCAAGTCTATACAGCAGCTCAGGACCTCTTCAGGGCGGGCCATTTCTTTGACCTCAGACTTGCCACCAGTGCAAGAGACCAGATATTAAAGCAGGCCATGGTAATGATCACCATCTTCCCTGCCTGTCTCATTAACCTGGTGTCTTAACATTTTGATCAAGTTTATTATTTTGAATCTCAAATGTTGCACCATCACTAATGCAAAATACCGAACAAAAGCCACAACTCAGCTCTCTAACCCCAGATATTCATTTCTTTAACCCCTTCAGTGCTTTCAGCTAAGAGTGCCCTATGCCAGGGAATTTTTCTCTACCTTGCACCAAATTCTCTTTAACTTCCCTAATATGTATAGTATCCTGCTAATTTTGCATAGATCTATAACTATTCTCTAAATATGTTCCTCTACCTCCTAAATTCTATTTTTAAACTTGATACATATTTATGTGTGTAAAAAAAAAAGAGAACCTCAAGTGTATTTATATGTGTTTCTGTTAGTCTGTAGATCTAGATCTAAAACTTAAATTTGCGACTGAGACACAGTACTACGAGATCTAGATCTAGGTCTAACTGAACTACTTTCGTCATCATCAGATTCACTTAAAAGATTTTTGTCAGCACTATATGATTGTTCACAATCTCATCTAAGACTGCTGATGATGTTTTCCCTTTACTCGTCATTTTGACCTAAGCACGAATCAGAAAGTACACACCAATTCCACTAATTTCCAACTTGAAACAACCGCTCACGCACAACCGACAATTTGAAACAAAACAAAGGAGGTTGAAGATAGCAAGGGAAGTCACTCAGATAATATACAACCTAGGGTTGATCCTGATTATAATAATATATAATCCTGATTATATAATAATATATAATCCTGATTATGTCCTTAACGTATATCGCATACGCTTAGCCCGGAATGGTTCCAGGTGAAGTACTGAAGGGGTTAAAACTCCTAATATACTGCTTTATCCAAATTTTATATAACAAGATTTATACATCTGCAAAACATGTCACGTCTTTTAAGTGAAGAGATTGTATTTAGAATGTAATAACATAAATCTAAGAGACAACATCCTAAATTTAGAAAAATAAACAATGGGGATTGTTTTGTGCCAGCCATTTTAACTCCACAGATTTTTAAAATAACATGTGGAAATGTGCAAAGGGAAAGAACTCATTTCAATCTTATTCTTCATGGGTTGGTCTTTCTTTAGTAAAGAACTGATGTGCAGTCTGTGAAATATACTGCCACTGAAATTAAATGAATAATTTGGTACATAAGGCAGTCAGGGATTTGATAAAAAGTTGGAACTAAATTAAAGTTATAAAAACTTTATACACTGAAGCATCATAAATCCTTTTAAAAATAGATATATTTTCTTTGTAAAAAGTGAATATGATAAAATTTTATGAAGCATAAAATAAAGTGTTACCTGGCATAAGGAGTTATCTTTCTCAATGGCGATTTCTGGATTGGCATCTTTCTTGTCTTCATCACTTTCACCTGAAATTATAATATTATAAATGTCTTTCATCTACGGACACTAACATTCTTCAATTTCAGTTATTATTTGACAATAATCTTAAATTATTCATCCTTCTGTGTATTTCTGTTGTTGTTGTAGTTCTGGACAGAATTAATTCATGACTAATTTTAAGACAATCTGATACATACACTCTAACACACTTAGTAAAAAAACGCTTAAAAAGAAACTTCTGTTATTAAGAAAGAATCTTTGGAAACGTTTTTTTTGCTATGTAATTTCTTATGCTTACAAAGAAATAAAATGATGGGCCGATACGAAAACTACGCTTCTTACGAACGGTTTTTGTTTCCCCGATCACTCTTTTCTTTCATATTAAGCGTAACCAAGACCAAACCCACCTGAACCAGTTCCCTCCAACAAACAAATCATTCCTGAGTGCGTCAAGTAGGCCTACCGGTACCCACAATGTGCTGTACTGCCCAGCAGTATGACACAACAGGCCCCGACGAAGAAATGTCCGTCAGCGAGTCAAGTATACCAGTGCCCACAATGTGCTGTATTGCTCAGCGGTAAGGCCTGAGGCGCAAGGGGTTGAAATAATGCACCGTCCCCCGTTTCACACCTCACTCGTGGCCCCAATCGAGTATGATGTACCGTGAGAGGGTGACACCTATTAC
>JBCEWB010083544.1:0-12746 GCA_039654565.1 Peronia peronii
GGTTTACTGATTGTGAAGTTGAGGGAAAGAAAAAGGAGGAAATAAAAGAAACGAGGAAAGAGAGAGAGAGAGAGGGGAGGGAGAGAGAGGGGGAAGGAGAGAGGGAGAGGGGGAGGGAAGAGCAAGAGAGGGCATGCAGAGAGTGAGGGAGAGAGAGAGAGAGAGAGGAATGAGAGAGGTCTACAGCCAGAAGAGATAGAAAGTTCCGGCAGTTTGACAAAACCCTTTCTCTCTCTCCTGTCACACTACCACACATTTCTTCACCCATTCCTTTCCTCCCCTAACATCTGACAGTTGCCCTGCACTCCCCCTGTACTCCCAGGCATTGAGGGGGGAATAACTCATCATTCCTTATTCCCTATCCACTCCCTGCAACCTTCAATTCCCTGGTGTTCCCTGCTATGTGTCTCAAAAGACATGACCTTTAAAAAAATAGACTTGTGTCTTGTATTATTGAAGGGAGACCTTATAGAAAAACAAACAAACAACAACAACAACAACGACAACGACAACAGCAACAATAATAACACCACCACCACCAACAACAACAGAACAACAACGACAACAACAACAACAACATCAACACCAACAACAACAACGACAACAACGACAGCAACAACAACAATAACAACAACAACAACACAACAACAACACAACAACAACATCAACAACAACAAAGAAACAAACAAACACATCAACAGCCGGTAACGGTCTCTTACTGGTCACCCGCCGTGTCCGTGTGATCACTGTGAGTCATTCAGACCTCAGCTGACCATCATAAGCTTCCATGGATCGTGTGGTCACTATTAACCCACAGCTTCACGCTGCTGTCATGAAGTAATCGGTCAGTCACCAACTTTATTTCAAAGGCAGATTTCACTAAAACTTGACATTAACATTTTTAGAAGCCTCTGTGCAGGTAAGTATAGGGAAAGAAAAATCATATTTCACTGCAGGCTGGATTTTTCAGTCCAAATTTGTCCTGGACTTTGGTAATCCAATGTTACTGCTCTCCTGTAATCTTTAATGTCTGTGGCTGGCTGAGCCACGCCCTCAACCCCCAGTTACCAGATTGTTACTAAGGATGATCCCACATTGAGCCTGTGGGTCACACACAGCCATAGGTATGGTCCGGTTATAAAAATGCAACACACACCACGTTATATTACAACCCACATTGAGGCTGGCGAGCGCCAGAAAACCATCTGAGCCACAGACAGTTTGCAGCCTGTCTGTAAAAACTTTCGGACCAGACGAGGCCATTGCTACTTTAGCTCTGCTCGATTCACGGATGTTTTCTGTTGCTACACGATTTTGAGAGACAAGTGGATAAAAACAGTGGTATCCGTGGCTGTATTTCAGGGAAAAGAAAATCAAGAAACATGTACTGGGTCTGGGACGTGCGAAATAGACATTTTATTCAACATTTTATTCACACCTGCCGAAGCGGCGTGACCTAATTTTGTGAGGTAGGTATAGTGGGTGTGTTTTTTGTAAATGTGCGGTTAACATGAATTTAATATTGGATTAACGAGAAAAATACTGAACATGCTCTGCTTTTGTTAATCTCTGTTGTGCGATAATTAAGTGATAAGTTATAGATGTTTAAATTTAAGAGAAATTTTGAAAATATCAGGGTTTGGCTAAAATGTCCAGTCTGTGGTCGTCCAGCCATGACAAAAAACCATTAAGATGGACCGTCGGCCAGTCATAAAAAGTGTAAACTGATACTTAGGCTCGAATCCCACCTGAAACTACCGTGCCAGGCTAGCGTCCGAGGCACAGACCACTGCCTATGTAGCCTCTGGCACTATCGCACAGTTACCAGGTTGGGCTGTGACCCCCCCCCCCCCCCCCCCCCCCCGATTCAATTTGGTCGTAGCCTAAAGCTATAAAAGCTAGAGGTCACTCTCGACTACCTGACCTAACCGTAACTAGAAACCCGGCAGCCATCTTTGCTAACGGCAAAGGTTTGCGAACACAATGTCAAGGCCAGTGATAACGAAAGTAATTTCAGTGGGAAGGACCTTTGTTTGTTTCCACTTAGAAAGCAGCAGGATGTGCACCTGGTCGTTTGGGATTGTAGTCATTTTGTTTGTTTTTTTTAAGTAAGGAGGAAATTGCAAGGAATATCTTTAAATTTAAGCAGTGCCTTGATAGTTTCAGGGAGAGATGCTGCAAGAGAGAGAGAGAGAGTTGTCTGTCATGTATGGATATAGACTAGACTGGTAAATTTCTACAGATATTTGCCACTATACTGGTATGGTATGGATGAAGCAGAATGTATAACAGGAATGACATTCTCAAATACAGAAATTCCCGAATTGTTTGTCTACTTTTTCGCGATCTTCTTCTTACGGTAAGTCCTCCATATTTCAGTTGCCAGTAATTAAGCAGATTATAGGCTGAAAAGACCGACATAACCTAATCCAAAACAGCTGACTGTAAATTTAAACCCTCTCAGTTCCACACAGCATTTCTTTCTGGCTACATGCTCGTCTTTTGTCCGGTTTTTGTCGTTACTGTCTGTTTATACAGCATTTTATTTTTAAAAATGTCTTCGCTACCTTTTTCTTCTCAGACTTTTATTTTATTTATTTATTTATTTATTTATTTATTGCTTTCTTGCATAGGTCTTAGCTATGCCCCAATGTTTTGTTCTTGTTTAATTCATTTGGTAGAGACAGAGGTACAAATCCTGATACATTTTGTATTTTGTCATATTTTGTTTTCTTTTTGTGAGATTATATTTCTCAAACTTTCATCGCTCACCCAGTCCATTAATTATGTCAGCTCATTACCAGTATGTTCCCAGTAATCCTTGTTCAAACTATCTGAAAGGCTATAATATTATTTTAGGCTTGGGTGCATTAAGATCTGTATCACACAATAATTATTTAAATAAAGTTGACTGTGGATAGGACTTAAATGGGTTGAGGGTGTAGTTGTAACCGCTTTCATTATGGCTGTGTTATTTTTTATCCTGATGTCTCAAGCGCCATCAATCAGCCAGATTTATTATTGTCTATTTATTTGTGATTGACGTTATTTTTCTCCACACCGATCTTTGTCACGGTATCAAGTGTATCAGATTTGTTGTTTTGGTTTGTTGTTGTTGTTGAGAATTTGAAAAATTAACCCGCTCTGCCAAAGAGTTTAAGATGATCAATAGATCACTTTGGTCCCATCAGGAAGCTTTTCGACAAGATAACAATATAAAATGACCGATAGCTTGCACTGTTGAGCGCTCCACGATCAAGCCGCAAGTAAGGCGGCGAGTTAATGGTTAGTTAACATCGGTAAGTGGCCAAAGTTTGGCCTGAGTGCGTCACTGGACCTTTGACCACAGCGGTCATTGCTTGGCCTACGACAACAGTGGATGTTTCATCACGCGCTTGTTTGTTATGGAGAGAAGTCTCTCCCAGCTATGGTATAGATGTGCTGTCTCTCCCAGCTATGGTATAGATGTGCTGTCTCTCCCAGCTATGGTGTAGATGTGCTGTCTCTCCCAGCTATGGTATAGATGTGCTGTCTCTCCCAGCTATGGTGTAGATGTGCTGTCTCTCCCAGCTATGGTGTAGATGTGCTGTCTCTCCCAGCTATGGTGTAGATGTGCTGTTTCTCCCAGCTATGGTGTAGATGTGCTGTCTCTCCCAGCTATGGTGTTCATGTGCTGTCTCTCCCAGCTATGGTGTTCATGTGCTGTCGGCCTGTCACACCTGACAATCGGGAAGGTAAAACTGAACTTGAATAACAAACGTTGGCTCCACATTGTGAGCACGGCGCACTGTGGTCCAGTGGTTAGATGTCTACACATCGTGGAAATTCTGGTTAGTGCTTGAATTCCACTGGGGAAAAACAAAACAAAAACACACACAAAAAAAGCCTCGTGTTTTGTTGTTATTTGATAGACATAGCATCTGGGATAGGATACTCCGACATCTAGTCTTCTCAGATGAGTGACAAAAGTGTAGTGAGGTTTGTGCGCTAACTCCGCTGCTGGTTCTGGCCTAACCCACAATGTCGGGTTTAAGAGTAGGACATGTTTGAGACGCCACACGGTGAAACCAGGCCAATTTCTCAGCTGCAGCAACAGGTCACACCCCCCCCCACCCCAAATCGCCTTTATTTGCCAATAGCTCCTTTTACTTAGGGTAAAAAAAAAAAAATCATACACCTTTAAGTCAATAATCTTCATAGTGACACTTATAACTCCATATGCTCACAGTTTGACGAGAGCCTAATTTCATCGTGTCGCATCTCAAATAATTCAGGAATCAACACTGAAAACAAACAAACAGACAAACAAGCACTGACTCCATGAGGGACATCCACAGGCCATCTCGAAAAGGCACAGACATAACCACGTGATCATGACGAGAAGACCAAAAAATTGACCCGACATCAGTCAACAATTCGAGCTGACAAACGTTCATTTTTATTTCCTGACGTCATACACAGATTTTGTCCTGCCAGCTGATGTCGGACAAACAGATGTGCACACCGTGTGTTATGATTGGCTCAAGCCGTCAAGGTCTCAGGAACTTGTGGGGAACTGTCAGCTTTTCACCGTTTCTCATGGATCAACATTGAAGATTTTTCCTCGGGTCTGGTACAACTGGCTGTTATTAAATTAACGATCCAAATGTCCAAGAAACGTTAAACTTCAGTGGCTAATCTTTTCCTTTGCAAAACACTTGAACTTTATTCAATACAATTAATAAGGGCGTTCATAAATTAGCGAAAATATAACAGAAGAAAAACCCGGAGCGAGGAATATTAAACAGAAGAGGGCATTTATTTTTGTAATGGGGGACGGGGGGGGGGGAGGGGGAGCAGTTTGTATCTGTGACGTCAGGGTGAAGTAAAGAAGAAAAGGGGCGGGAGGGGAAGGGGAAGTTACATGGAGCAGCCTGAGGTCAGTGTCGAGCTGGACATCCAGGAAGAGACAGACATAATAAGCTTCAATATTGTCAACATGACATAATGCAGTTGATGGCTCCAGTGGCCACAGTACATATAACATATTCATCCATATTGTATTATATATACATTTGTCAAAGCCCAGACCATATTACGCACATACAGCATATACAAACAACATTACAACCGACTGGACAGGACAAAGATACAACAGTACAGGGGAACATCAACTGTACAGGACAAAGATACAACAGTACAGGGGAACATCAACTGTACAGGACAAAGATACAACAGTACAGGGGAACATCAATTGTACAGGACAAAGATACAGCAGTACAGGGGAACATCAACTGTACAGGACAAAGATACAACAGTACAGACAGATGCCACAGCAAAGAAATCCCAGTACAGCAGAGCAAAGACTGTACAACACAAAATACAACATCCAACAAACTGTACAGCTGAGATACAACAATAGAACAAAAGTGTCCGATAGTTCAAGGGTGTGTTGTCATCTATGACATGTCTTGGTGACATTTTGGTGACATTCAGGTTGGCATGTGGAGATGTTGAATTTGGACAGTCCAAGATCCAGACGCTGGGGTGGCAGGTGCTAAGCAAGACATTAAGTCTGTGTGTGGGACGGTTGGAGGATGTCCTTGAAACTTTTCCTTGTGTTTTTGTCAAGAAACATTAGTGGGCTGTTCAGTCTTTGGGTTTCCCGTCTTAATGAAGAACTTTAACTGGCGTTTGCATTTGACCCTTGCACCAGTTCATATAGACCGACGTACAAGCATGCTGTAGGGCACCAGGACACAGATGATGGTAGGACCGGACACCCGTGGTCCCGCCCACAGCTTAGGACCGTTTCCTTCGTCCATTCCTGCCCCGTCTGGACCGTTTCCGCTTCCCCTTCAGCCGTGCCCCACCTCCGTGACAGCCCCGGCGGTTGAGGCGGCGGATGGTCCGCTTGACGTTCCGAGCTGTCTCCTTCCTGATGCCGGACAGGGTTCGAATTCTGACCAACTCAGTGACAAAGACTTGCTTGTCCAGTAGGAAGGCGTACCTGGAGGAGAGAAGATCGGGCTCTTACAGGTTGGTTTGTTTGCTTGTTTGTTTGTGTTAGGGTTTAACGACAACATCAGCATGATCACGGCTATATTGTGTCAAACATGGTAAGATACGTTTACACGTCAAGAAGAAGAGAGGAAAGAGAGCGGGACAGAAGACAGGAGCAAGGAGAGAGAGAGAAGAGATGTCACCCCTGGAATGTTAAGAGTGGCATTCCATGGGAGACATCCCAGCTACGGCGGGCTTACACCGCCTGCAGGTGGGGAGGAGGAGGGGCGGGAGGCAGATGGTGGAGGAAACAAGGACGACACAAAGAGAGAGAGAACGGGGGTGGGGGGGGGGCGGGTGAGACAAAACGAGTTAGAGAGAGACAATGAGATCGAGGGAGCGAGAGAAGAAGTAAAAGGAGAGAGAGAGAAAAAAAGTGAAAGAGAGACAGACAACGAGAAAAAGAGAGAGAGAGAAACAGAGAGATTGGGAAAGAGAGATGGTAAGAGGGAAAAATAAAGAGAACAAAAAAAAGTGAGAAAAAAGATACAGAGACACAACTTGAACGAAAGATAGACAGAACTGTAGAGAAAAAAGAGGATGGGAGGTAGAGAGAGACGGAAGACAAAAAGGAGAGTGGAGGGGGGAGGGGGCGGGGTGAAAACGAGAGAGGGGTGGGGATGTAAGAGAAAATGAGAGAGAATGATAGAAAAAAACTTTGGAAGAAGAGAAAGACAGAAGAATGAGACAAAGATGTCGGAGGTGGATGAATCACAGGGGGCGACATGGGTCAAAGAGAGAGAGAATAGGTCAAAGAGGAAGAGACAAAGAGAGACAGGATAGTCAGATAGACAGAGAGAGACAAAGAGAGACCGGATAACAATCAGAGAGAGAGACAAAGAGAAACCAGATAACAATCAGAGAGAGACAAAGAGAGACCAGATAACAATCAGAGAGAGAGAGAGACAAAGAGAGACCGGATAACAATCAGAGAGAGAGAGACAAAGAGAGACCAGATAACAATCAGAGAGAGAGACAAAGAGAGACCGGATAACAATCAGAGAGAGAGACAAAGAGAAACCGGATAACAATTAGAGAGAGACAGACAAAGAGAGACCGGATAAAAATCAGAGAGAGAGAGAGACAAAGAGAGACCAGATAACAATCAGAGAGAGAGAGAGACAAAGAGAGACCGAATAAAAATCAGAGAGAGAGAGAGACAAAGAGAGACCAGATAACAATTAGAGAGAGAGAGAGACAAAGAGAGACCGAATAAAAATCAGAGAGAGAGAGACAAAGAGAGACCGAATAAAAATCAGAGAGAGAGAGAGACAAAGAGAGACCGGATAAAAATCAGAGAGAGAGAGAGAGAGGCAAAGAGTGTGTGTGAGAGAGAGAAAAGATGAGAGACCAAAAGCGAGAGGAAAAGAAGGAAAGACAGATGGACAGAAAGAGAAGCCTACACTTGGTTGCCATCTGAATCCTTGAACCGTTTGGGCGGTGACAACATCATGAGGTAGTGCCCTCCAGGGCTGACCTTGGGACAGAAACAGGATGACCTTTTGAGTAGAATGACCTTGTCATCTTCCTTCAGTTGATGTCGACCTCCTGGGAACATTGGAATCAGACTAACAGTTGGTCGTAACATCGATCTGTCTGTTTGTTAAACTGTCAGTCTATCTGTCTGTTTGTTTGTTAAATTGTCTGTCTGTTTATCTGTCTGTCTGTTCAACTGTCTGTCTGTGTGTCTATCTGTCCGCCTGTTTGTTCAACTGTGTGTCTGTCTGTCTATTTGTCCATCTGTCTGTCTGTTGCTCAACTGGCTGTGTGTCTGTTTGTTTAATTGTCTGTCTGTTTATCTGTCTGTCTGTTCAACTGTCTGTCTGTTTATCTGTCTGTCTGTTCAACTGTCTGTCTGTCTGTGTGTCTATCTGTCTGTCTGTTTGTTCAACTGTCTGTCTGTCTGTTCAACTGTCTGCTTGTTTGTTTGTTCAACTGTCTGTCTGTCTGTCTATCTGTCTGTCTGTTTGTTCAACTGTCTGTCAGTCTGTTTGTTCAACTGTCTCCCCTCTGTTTGTTCAACTGTCTGTCTATCTGTCCGTCTGTCCATCTATCTGCCTGTTTGTTCAACTGTCTATCTGTCTGTTTGTCAAATATCTGTCTGTCTGTTTGTTCAACTGTCTGTCTGTCTGTCTGTTTGTTCAACTGTATGTCTGTCTGTTTGTTCAACTGTCTGTTTGTCTGTTCAACAGTCTGCCTGTCTGTCTGTTCAACTGTCTGCCTGTCTGTTTGTTCAACTGTCTGCCTGTCTGCTTGTTTAACTGTCTGCCTATCTGTCTGTCTATTTGTTCAACTGTCTGTCTGTCTGTCTGTCCATCTGTCTGTCTGTTTGTTTGTTCACCTGTCTGTCTGTGTATTTGTTCAACTGTGTATCTGTTCAACTGTCTGTCTTTTGAAATGTTTGTTCCACTATCTCTATGTCTGTTTGTTATCTATTTGTTTGTTCAACTGTCTGTCTGCTTGTCTGTCCGTTTGTTTATTCAACTGTCTGTCTGTCTGTTTAATGTCTGTTCAGCTTCTTTCAGTACATCTATTTGTCTGTTTGTCCAACTGCCTGTCTGTTTCTGTCCATCTTTCTGTCTCTTAATCTATCTGTTTGTCTGTTCATCTATCATTCCATCTATCTCTCTGTTTATCTGTCTGTGTCTCTCTATTTCTGTCTGCCAGTCTATCTGTCTGTCACTCTGTCTATCTGCCGTATGGTTACGGACCAGCCAATGACTTACTCTGTGAGTTGACCTTGACAATTTGGCCCAGGATCCGCTCAAAACCCGCCTTCTCCAGGTCTCGATCCAAGGCCTTGATCTCCAGCACTGGGTCACGTGATCAGGGAGAGACAGACAGAGATGTTGGTAATGAGATGTCCCCTGAACAGGGTTTAGGGGAGGGGAAGGGGGCGCTCGTAAGGTCAGGGTAGGAGTGGATACAGGCCCAGGTATCTTCCCCCCCCCCCCCCCATCCCCCACCCAATCACGAAATTTCTGAAATTCTACTTTTTAAACGCATAGACGTGAACATCACTCACAGAAAGAAAACAGAAAGAATGGTAGAAGAAATGAAGGTGGCATGGAGGACCTGAGTACATGCAGACATACAAACAACCAAATAAATAGGCAAATATTGACCAGGACTTTGTGAGATCCTACGGTCCTGGATTAAGTCGTGAGTAAAGGTTAAGTTTTTGTAGGCCTTTCAGTCTTTCTGATTAAGACTATCTCGGCCATTTTATTGTCAGCAGGTCGGGCCACGGCAGAGGTTGTCATCATCTCCATGTCAGCATCACAAAGATGTCCTGGGGAGCAACTGAAAAGGAGGGCTAAAAGATAAAAAAAACTTGGGCTCAAAGGCCTCTATTGTTTTAGTATTAAAGTCTCCGTCCGCCTTGCCCTAGATGAGAGCACGGGGAAAAATCGAAATGACAAATAGGAATAATTACATTTTTAATGCCACCTATCCAAGTGGAGCAGCGGGAGGAGAATGGCTTTCCTCCCCGCCGCCGCGACCCTCATGGTCTCAGGCACGCACACATTCATTCCCAACTATCGCCCTGATGGGCCTTACAGTTTGATCCATGGCAAACTGTGACTAGGTATGGTACACAACTGCAGGCTCAGGAGAAAAGGGAAAGAAAATACATAAGGACAATACATGCAGGGTCTCAGAATATTTTCCCTTGGATGGATTCTAGTGGGTCTTACGGATAGTCCTGCCTTTTTCCACTTGCATGTATAGGTATGATAGATCTGGCTTGAGGGTCACAGCCAGTGGTGGCCACGGGGAGAGGAATGAGTAAAATGAGGGCGTTGGTAGAATTCCCGCCCCGAGCGTCGCTCTACCACTGGGCCGTGATGTAATCCGGCTGTACAATCAGGACTGTGTCAAACGGTCACTACAACCACAGCAAGACAACATATTTTTCTCCATTTGTCAATTTTTCAACTTAAATTGCCTAAGGCTCCGTTAATTATTGACATACAGCCTTCAAATTTGTCATGATGTTAGTCGAGACCATAGGAATTGATGAAATGGAAGCTGATTTTCAGATTTTTATTTCTGAGATTAAGAAAAAAATTTGGGGGGATAAAAGGTGCTTTTTTCCGTTACTTACTCCAAATATATAAGGTGGATGGTCACAACTTTTTTCCTTTTCGTTTAATTTTAAATCTGGCTCCATTTCATGTTTACACTGATAGAACTATATGTCATTACAACATGTGGTGAAAAAATATTGAACAATAAATGAGCCTTAGGCTTTCAAAGTTTATGGAAAAATTCGAGATGGAGGAATATTTATGTTAGTTTCCATAGCAACCGCCAAGTTATATATCAAAATCTCTATCAAATTGTGTTTTACTGTGTCATAAATAATATGACTGAGTCAAAAAACTGTGCATTGGGTTTATTGTCTGGAATTTAGATTTGAAGGCAGTCGATCCCCTGAAACAGGCACATGTGAGCAAAATATGGTTCGAACATCGCGGGGAAAAGGGGGGGGGGAGGGTAACATTGGACTGAGGGAGGTCATCAGCTGGAAGATATCCACACTAACTGACCAGTGTCCACTCCTGACAGATGCAGAGAGAGAGAGTGTGAGAGAGAGAGAGAGAGAGAGAAACACTAAAGACACAGATGTCATAGGTTGGAATGGATGACAATGAGATATCATGTTGATGACATATGACATAGGTGAGACAGATGACACAGATTATGACATGAGTGAATCAGATGACACAGATTATGACATGAGTGAGACAGATAACACACATGATATGAGAGAGACAGATGACACAAATGACATGAGTGAGACATATGACACAGATTATGACATAGGTGAGACAGATGACACAGATTATGACATAGGTGAGACAGATGATACAGGTTATGACATGGGTAAGACAGATGACACAGATTATGACATGGTGAGACAGATGACACAGATTATGACATAGGTGAGACAGATGATACAGGTTATGACATGGGTGAGACAGATGACACAGGTTATGACATGGGTGAGACAGATAACACAGATTATGACATGAGTGAGACAGATGACACAGATTATGACATGAGTAAGACAGATGACACACATGACATGAGTGTGAGACAGATGACACAGATTATGACATGAGTGAGACAGATGACACACATGACATGAGTGAGACAAATGACACAAATGACATAAGTGAGACAGGTGTCACAGATAACGACATGAGTTAGACAGATGGCACAGATTATGACATGGGTGAGACTGATGACACAGATTATGACATGAGTGAGACAGATGACCTTGATGACACAGATATGACAGATGACGCTGATGAGAAAGTAGATGGTCAAGGAGGATATTCATACAGAAGATGAGGAAGACTAATGATAGAGAGAAGGTGAAGCATTGGGAACCTACCATAACTGGCGTTGGTACAGGCAAACTTCATCATGTCCATCCATCTCAAACCTTGCCAGCTCTGCTCACAGTACGCACAGCGACCTGTAGTACCACACATGGCGGGGTCGGGGGGGAGGGGGGACAAAGGTTTACTAGTGAATGAGTAATGTGTATATGATCTCTCCGGGAATGAGGAGGTCAATACTGTCAGGCATCTTAGAAAGGGAGGGGAGGGGGGGGGGGGTACATAAATTGTCTTTATTTTGTATGTGAGACCATCTCCTGTATGAAGCAAAAGCAGACTGAAATTCTCACAAATTGCCCTATTTCTATCTCTGTCTACATCTGACCAACTGATCTGTAGTCACATTATTATTATCCACTGAATGATTTGCGTCTACAGACAGAGGGTCAGCCGGGCTATTGGGCATGCGTATGACGTCATGCGACACGAACTATAGGGTTAGGGTTAGGGTTAGGGTATGTATATAATAATAATAACATATTTAGATTGATCTAAATCTAGATCTTTGCATAAAAAACAAAATATCATGTTTGACCCAGTTTCCATGTAAATACAGCTGATTGCCGTTTCCGCACATGCGCATTAGGCAGGCCGATCTTCTGTCTGTAGACCTATGTCTGTGAATGTAGTCAACATTTCTCACACTGATTTTGATCTTCCCCGGGAGTATTCGAAACGATACGACTCTTTTGAGATGAGTGACGATATGGCGTGAATGATATTGACAGAGAGAGAGAGAGAGAGAGAGAGAGAGAGAGAGAGAGAGAGAGAGAGAGAGAGAGAGGGTGACAAAATATGTGAAAGGATTAGGAGGTGATGGATAGAGAGATCTAAAACACAGCATGGATAGAAAATACCGTGATGTGTCTATCTATGCTGGCATAAATTATTGACAAAATTGAGAAAAAAAGTGTTCATACACAAATCATGTGATGAGATCTTATAGTGTCATTGTAGTGAATGAATACATAATTCTGCTGCATACGTCTGACATATTTATTTTAATGACATTATCAGACAGTCCGGGAACATAGTGTCAGATATGCCTTGTAGTTTAGCCTGTCTGACGTGAACTCCTGAGCTCAGAGCTCCGACTAGTTGTTCAAAACTTATGCTCTGAGACACACACAGGTCTGATTGTTCCCCTTGGTCTGCGCTTGCTGGGTGAACACAAACCACCATTTTCTGCTGGATAAGACATTTTCATTGTGTCTGTGTGTATGGATGTGTCTGTGTGTATGGATGTGTCTGTGTGTATGGATGTGTCTGTGTGTATGGATGTGTCTGTGTGTA
>JBCEWB010083555.1:0-12746 GCA_039654565.1 Peronia peronii
AAAGAAAAACAAAGAGAGAAGAAAGAGAAGAGAGGGAGCTTAAGAGAGCAGGAATTTGATCCCTGAAAGACATGGTCCCCCCCCCCCCCTTAACTGTGCCGCCTGATCTGTCTGACTTCATTCTCAAGGGGAAAACACAGGAGAGAGATGTGACAGAGACAGATGAGAGCCAGAGATTGGATGGACAACATCATAGAGAAGGACCGGAAGAGGCTCGGCTTGCCCAGGGCTGTACATTTCATTTTGTATTGTGACCAACGGGACGCCACGAGGCCGTGTTTCACTCTGCAATGACCATCCGTAGCGTCTTTACGAGTTGTGGTTCTTAGATAGAGGTGGCACCACATTTACTGCCCTTGACAACATGGCGTTCGCCAGTGCAATGGAGTTGCGCTGTTGTTCAGAACTCAGAAATTCTGGAGATATGGGCCAAGTACAGCGACAGATGCATTTTTACAATTACAATCGTTACTCCCTTCTTTCTCCTCATTCTCCACTCCTCTGCCGTCAGGAGATAGCCGTCCACAAGTGGCTGAAAGGCGTGAGATAACGCAACATCACAGCTGCCTTCAATCAACTGCTACTTTTTCTTTTTGCTTTTTGTTTGTTTGTTTGTTTGTTTTTGTAATCAGATCTTTCTTTCCTTCTCTCTTTATCTCTGTCAGTCTCTCTCTCTCTCTCTGTCTCTCTCTCTCTCTCTCTTTCATTCATAATCAGACTTTTTGTCTCATCTCTTTTCATCTTCATATTCTTTCTTTGTCTCTCTCTCTCTCTCTCTCTCTCTCTCTCTCTCTCTCTCTCTCTGAGCTCTTTCTTTCATATTTAGACCTTTTTCCTCTTTTGTTTTCTTCTTTTATCTTCCCCCTTTTTTCCTGTTCTTATGGTCTCTCTTTGATAATCAGATTGTGCTTTTTCTTTATCAGTTCTTTTTTTTTTCTCCCTTTATCTTGACCTTCCTTCTGTTCTTTTTTTTTGGTTGTTGTTGTTGGGTTAATCCTTCATATTCATTATGGGAGATCTGAGACAATAGTGCATATAACACTACGTGGTTGTTTTTTCCAAGAAGAATAATATAATAAAACAACACCTGTAGAACGTAACCCATCTTTTTCATGTAAAATGACTGAAAGCTTACCTGTCACCGAATTGAAGAATATAATTATTCTTTTAAGCTTTTGCGGGTGCACCTAATCAAAATGGTAAATCTAAGATATGCTTGCCAATGTACATGAAATTAGACGCTAAGCGGCACAGGAACGTCGACAAAGCTAAAAGGGAAAGAAAAAAGACAGAGAAAGAAGGAGCATAGACTTAAAGAGGAAAAGAAAGTAAAAAAAAAAGGAAATAAAAAATTTAAAAATTGATCTTTTTAAAAAATGAGATAAAAAAAGAAGAAAAAAAAGAACGAAAGAATGATACGTATTTGGTGTAACTATGAGATATTTCGAGATCGTTCACAAATTCTATGGTGTCGACCTGTCTGAATGTGCATCATTCCTACAGAGCTGCCTGCCATGCGCAGAGCATTACCCAGATTAGCAAGTGAGCGACAATCTCTCGATTATGTGACCACTTTCGAAAAACATCATTGTAAAAATAGAAGGGGGCCCATCATGTTGTATAAATGTATGGAGCAATAACAACCATACAAAACGACAACCCTGTTACGATGACTAAAGCTCTTCGTTATGAGTGACAGACTTAACAAATTTAAAGCCTATAGAAACTGGATGTCCTCAAAATAATGATAATAATGTGTAGTGTTAATGATTTAATTAGGAACAAAAACGCCAAATCTACTTGCGGCTGGAAATCCAGTCGGGTTTTTGTGAAATCTTGTGTTCTACTGTTAACATGCGCACGCTTTATCCAGATCTTTTAAGATTCGAAACATTCTAGCAAATGAAGGCCAGTAGCGAAAATGTCAAAAGCTGACGATGATGCTGATCCATTAAGCAATGTAGATGTGACATGAGAGTAGTAACATGTCCTTGAGTAAAAAGTTTATAACGGCATAAAAAATCAACAGATTTGTGTGAATGAGGGAGAAACCGAATATGTGGGACATTTTGAGATAGAAAAAGCGTTATTAATATGACAGAATTGGAGGAAGGGAAGGGAGATGGAAAGAACTAGGGCTGGAATGAGGGTAGAGGGAGGAATAGCAAGGACAGAAAAAGAAGTATTCTATTCTTGAGAGACACAGGGAGAGAGAAAGACATTGGAAATGGACAGATTTTCGGGGGGTTATTTTGTTTCTAATTATTATAATATACATGTACTCTACATATCTGAATATATTCAGTTTACTATTTTCCCTTGAGCCTGCAAAGAAGAAACTCCCTGGGCATGAGGGGTGAATAACTGTAAGACCCAGCAACTCCTTGTTGGATTTTTGTTCAGATCAAACTGTTCTTAGTCTAGGAAAAGAAGGACAACACCAAAATTTAAAACAATAAAGGATATGGGCTCTTTTTGAAATTTTTGACGTTTTTATGTTGATCATCAGGACAAGTGGGAGTGAGTATAGCTGAAAACACACACTAACAACCCTTTCGCTTCGGATCGGCATAACTAGCAGATTGCCCGCCTACAGAATACTAAAGGGCTCTTCCAAATTTGACTGGGGGAAAAATAGTAATGGCAGGGCTAGTTACTCATGACAAGAAAAGTACGATTTCCGATTTCCTTATGCGTCATCACGGACTACACCAGCCAGATTTAGATCTAGGGTTTAACTAGTGAATTTTTGAATATCGCATCTGCATTAGATTCTCTCTTTACAGAGAAAAACATGATGTTATATTTAATAGTCTTTGAGAGCCATTGTAGATGTGATAAAGGAGTCGGACACGTTATTGACCTATAACAAATGCCGCGTTGTAAGGGCAGCTATAGCTCTTAGGGAACGTGAAATATCTTATAACGGAAATGACAAATAAGATCGGGCTTACTATAATCATACAAATATTATCTTACAAATAAGTTATTCCAATAGCAATGATGCATCGACAATATTATTCTGTAGATCGACTATTTTTTGCAGTAGTTCTCTCACTGACTGAGGGTAAAAAGTCAAACAGTCGGTGGCAATAATGAGATTGTATGTCACTGCCTCGTAATGTGTTATAATATTAAGTGCTCAAAGACGATAACAGCAACGTTAATTTGGAGAACAATGTTTCTCTTTTACTTTTCTTTTTTTTTTTTTTTTTACATACCCGAAAAAAAGACCCCCCCCCCCCCCCCCCCGCACACACACACAAAAACAAAACAAAACAAAATAAAACAAAAACATTATTTAGATATGAAAACCAGATAAAAAACTAACTGAAACATAAAAAAACAACTTATAGCTTATGCAACTGGTATCAGATCTCAGTAAATACCGGTCAGCTTTCCAGAACTCTGATGGCGGTTCCAGTTAAAATCGAACGTAAAACATTGGTGACAACTGGATTCAGAAAGTCAGCGCTTTCTACCAGAGTGGAAAGTTCGAAATCCCTGAGATGGCCGCATTCTGGCCGCTGGTTACCGTATCTAACAAGCAGAGCTTTAACTTTGTTACTTATGATGACAAAACTTGAATTCGTGTCTCCCGAATTTTCTATATCTGGGCTATTGAGCGAGCAGCCTTCAAATCAAAACGGACACTATCATCTTAACTTACAGAGCTGTCATTAGATGGTAAGCGAAAACAAAAATGAGACAGGTGAAAGAAAAGATGGACCGACAACATCCGGCAATGGACAAAGACAACATTTGTGGAGACCCAGACCGCGATGGACAAAGCAGACTGATGAATAACTCGTCTGGATGCGCTCTGACAATCCCAGACGAAATGGAATGACGGTTAAGAAGCAGAAAAAGAGTTCAATTCACATCATTAGCGTTGACTTAATGTTGGTCTCCGATAAAATCTGAGCTATTATTTTATCATATAAAACACAATATTCTTTTAAGCTTTCAGTCTTTTGAAACCATAATGTGTACATGTGTGACATACGTAACTCTGGATTGTAGGAAATGAAGTCATAGGCCCTGAAAAATGTCCCATGCAAGTTAAGAGTCTCTGAGAAATAAATCGGGAGGGACAGGATATGCGTTTAAGTTCATGTTCTTGTTCACGGTAAATCTTTACTTTATTTTAGATCTTATATTCACAAAAAGTTCAAGGGTTGACTTCGTGGAATCTGGTTTGAACAAAATAATCTTTCCTAACAAAAGAAGAGTGAAAGACAAGCGACCTAATTGTTTGTCAACACGGTTGTCTGGAGACACACTTTGATCCACATTAAATCTGTGCGGTTTTTACAAACTGTGTAACTGAAACTCAGCTTCAGAGATTCAAACTGGCAATTTTAATATAAGTGAATATGGACGAAAATACTCATTAAAACAAAAATATTATTCTATTATAAATCATCACAGCTACATTCAATTTGCTCGCAAGAGGAACAACCATGCAAAATAAATGAGTAAAACTTATTAATCAGCCTGCAATGACATCAACCGACCTCTTCCACCTATTTGTCAAGGGCACAATAGAGCCGTAATCCTGCTGTTTACCGTTAATTCCCAACACAAGCAAAACAAAGAAATCTCTTTGTCAGCACATTAAGCAGACTTAGTGACTGTGAAATGTATGCACTGAGAGCAGTGATAGAACAGATTTTTTTTTCAATGAAAGACATACTGAATTTTTCCATCTTCAATGATATAAGAGTTAACTTAACTCATATCTATAATCGGTTCTAGTATCTTTCAGGAAAAGGGCGGTGTAAAGATAAGCTCATTTCCCCTTTTCATCATTCCATATTATTATTTACTTGGAGATTTAGTAATTCATTCCAGACCCTCTTTTTCACTGATTACAGTAATCCTGCAAGACTGTATCGGCTCAATATATTAGTAACTGGTCTCATTATTAAAAGATGGTCCTTTCTCCCACTACTTCATGCCAAACTACAGACCAAGTACATCACTATGGATGAGAACATTCAATACTCGATAGATGACAGAGGGACGTAATCAGCTTTGACACCTTTAAAGGTATTCCCTTATGATGATGTACGGTCCTTATATAATATGATCAACGACTTTTATTGTTCTCAGTGATCTGTATATCCGTATTTTCTTTTCATGATTCTGTTAAGTCCGCAACTGAAACTCGAACTGTCCACGGGGAAGCGGTCAGGAGTTGTTATTTTCGGAAGCATAAAATGAGAGATATATCATAAAACAGTGTGAAATGTATCGCCACCTGTTCATATTGATTTCACTTGCCAGATGATGTAAGACTGTCCTAATTACAGGCGATATCTCCCCATGGAATTCATAGATACTTCATTGGCAGTGTCAGGCCATCTGTTCCACTATTTCTGTCCACCTTGAGACTCACGACTCACTCCTAAAGGCTTCCTGATAAAGTGATATACCCACGGGTGATCGGGGCTTTCCTTGTTTTGGCAACACTGTCCATCTCTGTCGGTCTCTGATCTGGGTTTGGGTTGTGCCAAAGCTGGTTCCCGTCCACCCTTTGACATTGTCCACTCACTTCTTCTATGGACATTTTCGTCTTTTCGTTCCTTTTATTGTGTCTTGGAGTGCTTTCTTGCATAGTCCGTTAGATTTTATAACATAGCCATACATACAGTATTCTACTTCCCATAATAGTCCGAGTATATTTTATTATTTAAAGAAAAACTTTGTGTTTAATTAATTCAAGCCTAACACAAATTTAATGTGCATGGCCGGAAAGGAACGTCTACCAGGTTATTGCACTGTTCCCTAGCAACATAAGCCAGTACTGTACAGACTTGGTCAACAAATACCTATCTGAGTGACAATTCCAATGACTCTTCCCTGATGATTGTCAGCCGTGTCAAAACTTCAACCACATATTATGTCATTGTAGGAGATTGCAATATATGTGAAAATATAATAATATGTGATAATGTCTGTATGTACGTCCTCTTGTCATTCTATATGTATGCCGTTGCTGCTGTTTGCACTGACACGTTATTTTATCTATGTGTGTGGCTGTAAAAGTTGATTTGTGTGATTGTGAAACACCTTGATTAGATAAAGCATTTCCAGCACCTCAACGAGTGGGGTATTATATAAATGAAATCAGATTTTATGATTATTATCATTATTGTTACTATCATTACTGTTATTATTATTCTCCTTATTATTGTTATTAGCAGTAGTAATAATAGTAGAAGTAGCCGTTGTGGTACTGAGGAATGGAAAGACACTGTGTTGTCTTAAATTGAGCCATTACTGTGTAAAAATATTTTCCCCTTAACGTAAGGGAGATGTTTAGGTATATTCCTAATTCTCATCAAAATAATGAAGATTATAAAAGTACTTAGCCGTTTTAGATCAATGCATCATTACTACGACGTTTCTATGTCATAGAAAACAAAACTTGTAATATAGCAGATGAAGACGTGAAGTGCAGGGGAGACAAAAGGAAACGTGACGCTGTAGAAAAAAAAGAACTTTGCTTACCTCCACATGAGCAGATCTATTACTCATTTCCAGCAGTGGAAATAATAGAAAAGTACGGAAACAGGTGGAAATGATCGGCCTTTATGTCTCGGGTCACATGAGAAGCTCACGAGTGGCATGGCAGTGCTGTGGTCTGGGATCATAGACGATTGTCAGACTGCGTCACCTGGAGAAAATGAATATCGTTTTCCCCTTCACCAGAACTCGGGGTAGTAACTCATCTTGCCAGGAGCAAAACGTGGTGCTGTGCCCGTGCTCCCCCGCTGTGAGCGAGCAAGAGTATGGGCGAACGTTATTGTCAGGTCAGTAAAAGAAATAGGGCCTTGCTGTTGACAGACAAGCTATTTGAACTGTAGAGATATCGGGATCGATCAATTTATGTTCTTGTAAGATGGCCGAGGGACCGTACCGAATAGCATTTTAGAACAATTAGGATGTAACAGAGACCACACGCACTGCCATAATATCACCCATTAATTGTTGAACCTTTTAGGTTAATGTATCTTATACACGCATACATCCCATCCCCATCCCCATCCCCATCCCATACACAGAGAGAGCGGCAATAACAAAGAGAGAGAGAGAGACAGAGAGAGAGAGAGATTGAAGCATTTTATACAACCACTAACATAATTTGCTTGTCGGCCAAAATAGTCTTTACCTGTCCGCTAGGCCGACTTCAAACGCTAGCCTTACATATGGAGTTTATGGCAATCTTTTTTATTTTTATTTTTAATATGATTATTTTTTATTTTTTTATTTTATTTTATTTTATTTTGTGATGTCTATTTTTTGAAAGATTACTTTACGTAAAGCAATGTTCTAACAGTTATCACTAATGTCCTGACAATTATCACAAATATAACACTTTGATAGCTCAGTTCATTACTGGATCGAATTCCATTAGTGTCACGATATGGATTAACGAGGACAAAAAAGATGATTTTTTGTCGAATGCGTTCTGGATCATTGAACACGTTCATCTTCATGAGCATCTTTGTCATTGACCAATGGAATGGACTGTCTCTTACGATATTCCTGAATTGTAAAACTTTGTTATTTTCCAGATCTTTCACTTTTTGACTGCTAGGTAAAATCCATGAAAGTTGAGTATTCATGTCAAACTCTTAGATATCTAGTCAGTGCACACTTTTTGAGAAGGCTGTCATGCATCTCTGTGGAACTCTTTGTGGTTATGCATAGTTAACTTTTAGTCACATACCTGAAAAACACAGTACCTGATCTGAAACCAAAGGAGAGATCAGACTTAACTTACAAAGGCTAAAGACGTATTAACTGACGTGATTCAAAGAATGTCTTAAGTTTTCTCTCTCTCTACCAGCTGAATATCAAACACAACTCGTCAATATGAACAAGATACAGTGACAGGAAACGATCAGAGATCAGGACTTTATGGATAGATCTATCTATAAAGATCTGTCTTGATTAAACTACTGAAAAGGGAATTAGAAGAGTTCATTGATCTGGACAAAATATGATTCTTATTTTGGTTTTCTTATTTTCTTATTTTCTTTTGTCTTTTTTTTTTTTTTAGCATGTCATTACAGTGAGACTCTCTTATATTTTGTGGAACTTCTTAAATGGCTGTAGAGAATCTATTGCAAGTGGAATATGGGAAAAAATAATTGCTAAATATTTCAAGAATGAATGACACACGTTCTTGTGGTTCCGGGAAGAAAAAACTGTCTAGGCGATAATGTAATATCGACATCAGGCTACTCATAAGATCACCACTCATAAAACAGATGTCAAATTAACCGTCCGGAAGTTGAAGAACTGCAGTAATTGTAAACCAAGATCTACATAACAATGGAGAGGAAGAATTACAGACATTGTGGACAGGGAAAGAAATGGAGAATGTTTGTTTTTCTTAAGCCTTTCAATCCAAAGAAAGTAGGATTATCTCGGCTATTGGAAGCTGCCAATTTTTGCTGAGAAATTTTGTGGGTAGAAATTTAGAATTTGGAAATTTTGCCAGGACAACAGCACGCAGCCTACTCTTTCATCGATTTTGAACTGCCAAGGGTTCTTTAACGTGCGTAACGTATACCGAAATATATTCGCCCCTTCGAGAAGGCTAGACGTCGGGCTTCCCTACCCACTGGAAGCCAGGAGACCGTTGAGTCATTGAAAAATGCCGGTTTTCGATCTTCGTGTCCTTCCATCCCCCGTTGCAGGACCCGCGAGTCGATCCCGGCCCGTTTTCTCCGTGAGCAGACGCCAAACCACAGAGCCACTGCGTCCCCCGAAATGGAGAAGGGATGAGGGTATCCTTTTTATTTGTCCAAAGAGACTTCGTTTTCTTTAGGGCCAAAAGGACAGGATGTGAAATGTAGATATTTATGACTTGCATCTATCTGTATCTGTTTCTATGACTTATCTATTAAGACCATGTTTCTATATCATTCTTGGAATTCATAAATTTGTTTTTTTCAAATGATGTTCGGGAGAAATGATGATTTGTTTTCAGTTATGCCGGATTCTCTTGGCAGCTTTGAGACCGTGAGGTTTGAGTCTATAGATATTTTAGGGCTGAAACCTCTCAAATCTTTGCAGTGAGTCGGTGGATTTCTTCCAAAATTAATTTGGGCTGACATCACTGTTGACCGTGTCTTGTGATACGATTGAAATACAAAGCTAGATCAGACATTACGTAATTGTATTTCTGTCATATGACAATATGAAGAACAGCAAACAAACAAACAAAAAAATCTTCAAGTGCATAATAGTTCAGATAAAAATGAGAAAATGAGATCTGCTGTCGCTTTTTGCCCTAAAAGGAATAGCAGTCTTGTTGATACGACTGTTTCAAAGTTATTCGATATCCTAGTCTGTCCGCAGATAACCCTGAAAGCTGCCATTTCAGGGTGTTATTATTTTGTGTAACCACTAATCACCGCCTGGAGACAGCGCAGTGCCCAAACGCTGAGCGGTGAGGGATAGCCCCTAAATAGATCCGGGAAACGCTGTGGTCATGACGGGCATATCTAGCTTGTCTCCAACTGCCCTGGCGGACAAAGAATAATAACGTAGGCGTGAGCTCGGCACGCACGCTTTTCATTTTGGATTTAACCACGGGGCAAAATATCCGCGGATTGTAGGGTCTTTGGCTCGCAGTTTTCATGCTTCTTTCATGCCATTCATGTGCCTTCTTGTGGAGGTGGAGGGAACATACATAATGAACAGACATGAAGAGACATTCCCCCCCCCCCTCCACCCCCGCTCTTCGCTAGTCCACAGTCTTCCCGCTTCACGTCTTTCTCACACCCTTAAAATAAAACTCACACACACAGACACACGCTACATATTACATATATATATATATACACACACACACATGATTGAGTCTGCAGTGGTGAAGAAATAAAAAGCGCACGCAAAATTCAAGAACGGGAACAGTGAGACAAAGGAAAAGAGAAGCGGTCAGAAGGGCAAACACACGAACAAACGAAAGAACACAAAACAAAACAAAACAAAATAATAGAAATAAAACAAGAGCTCATGATGGAGAGACAGATATCAAAACAACAAAGACAGTGGAAACAAATTAATGCCATAGTACGATGACATAGATAAGACTAGAAGATATGACTTCTTATGACGTCCACTGTGTTTGTTTATGATGCACCGAGTTTGCATGAGCTCAGATGTGTATGGGGTCAGGTGAGTTCCAGGGAGATCGATCACGATCAAATGAAGAAGGAAACAGTACAAAAGTCTGATTGACTGATGGAGGGGGAAACCACACAGGGCCGGGAGATGAATGTGTCACTATGGAAGAGACAGAAAAAAATCTCGGAAAGGTCAGCACTGTATAAATGGAAAATGACAAGGAATCGGTTGATTGTTTGGGCATAACATAACAATGAAGTAACACAGTAGAGCTCGTTTCACGGTTCTCAACCTGTTCTACCAAAAAGGTCCATTGTAAAATGGATTGCAGCTATAAAATATTGCTGTTGATTGTAGCCCAAATAGTTTCAGATCACGAAAGCTTTCACAGAAACGTAAAAAAGTAAGGGGATTTAAATAGACTGCAATCTCTGTATTTTTAACATAGCTCTGTACAACATATGACCGTTTTTATTTGTCTAATGACAAAGCTTGTTTAATCATCGCAGTTGAAGTGTGACCTGGAAACATGAGGAATATACAAACAATGAATAAGGCACAACCATTAACTGTGAACCTCTTAAACGCTTATTTACTAATAACACAAAGCTAGGCACAGACGGGGGACATGATGCTAATCTTGATGTTTGTGACTCATGGACTGTGCACGCTTGTGACAGTGTTGTATTTACGTATGTCACACATCATTCTATGTTTCCTTTAGAACTTTTAGAGTGGCAAATGGTACGTAATCATCATCATCATCTTCAAGCTTTCTAAAGAGACAGACTTTCCAAGTAATAGGCCACGAATAAAATATTTTCCCTTCAATTCAATCCTGTAACAATTTTCCAGTTTTATTCGGTGAGGAAATATTCCTAGCCATATCATAGTCCACGAAGTTCGCCCCGGAGATCAGTGGTATACTCTTCTGTCTCTTTCCTCATAGTTTCCTCAATAGGCTAGTCTGATGTTTCTACCATCTGGCTTTGGCCTTCTCAATACAAATCCAATACAAGCCATTTCTTTCTGCCAATTTCTTCTGTTGAGGTTCTACAGTTACTTAGCTGTTCCGTTCCCAAAGCTCCTTACCCTCGAATTTTTCAACCCAGAGGAACAAGATCCCATTATTCTCGAAGTCAACGCTGACAGTATCAGATCTATATAGTGCCCAGTACAGCACGGCTGAAGTTCAAAGCACTTGAGATAAAGACATGACTGAAAAACAAAACAAAACAAAACAAAAACAAAAACACAACATGGCAGAGTTCAAAATAATATAAAGCTATTCCTTGCCCTGACCACGAATAAATACGTCACTGACAGAGCGCGGACAAGTCGAGCGATTACTCTTATTTTCCATGCAATTTGACTTTTTCCGCTAAAGAGTGAATGGCATGGGTGAGCGATAAGGGCTTCTTTAAAGAAACGTTATAATTTTGTTGCTGTACATACATCGAATTAAGTAAGTGTCTTCTTATCCTTCCATTCTAAACAGCTGAAGTCAACTATTTCTACAGACTAGAATAAAGGAGATGCCACATCAGTAGGAAAATGGCTCTCCCCGAATAAGATACAAGACATTGCTTGAGCAGTAGATAATCCCAGCTCTGTCAGACAGAAACAGTCACAATGAGTCAGGTTTCTGTTCCTTTCCATAATAGGATTATCAAAGAAAAAAAAATCAGTGGAGAACAGCTGCTGGAGGTGAGGGGGGGAAAAGGGGGGAAGGGTGTGTGTGTGTGTGTGTGGGGGGGGGGGTAGTGAGAGTGTAAAACATTGACTTATTACATTAAGATCCATCTGGATATCATCCAAAAAAAATAAACAGCCACTTCAACGTTTCTTCAGTTCCACTGACTTGTCCTGATCGAGCCAAACAGTAGAAAGTACTGAGATGGAAAGGAAGATCGCGTTTCTTCGTTTCTTCCCAGGCGGTTCTCCTGGTTAATCAATAAGGAAACATAAGTCGTGATGGCTGTCAGGTGGCCCTAATCATGAGAAGATAATAAATTACCCATTCTTTCATTTGGTTCTGCCTCTGTGAGTTCATTGACTGAGCCGCGTCGAGGATAACCTTAATACTGGCACTAAGATTAATAATTTTTTTGATTCTTCTGTTTGACGGAAACCGCCATCATTACTACGTCACAAATTCTATCATTTACCCATTTCTAAGGTATTATTTGTCCAATAACCTTAGCCCCTCCCGTGGTATTATATGATGGTATACTATCATGAGTCAATACCAAGTGTTATAATTATACTGTACTAGAAAAGCATAAACATAATATATGTTGCCGCTGTTCTGCTGCTACGTCTTATCACCTGCTAGATACCTTTCTTTTGAACTTAAATCTCACTAAACCATTTATGACACAAGAAAATTGGCAGTGTGAATAATACATACGGTGTTGTTCCCTTGTGCTATGAAGAATGCTAGATGATCCGGGAGTGCTGGAAACAGAATTTGGCATCTTCCCTTTGTAATACATGACCATTAAATAGTAAGCTCTTCTTTCTCTCTCTCTCTCTCTCTGTGTGTGTGTGTGTGTGTGTGTGTGTGTGTGTGTGTGTGTGTGTGTGTGTGTGTGTGT
>JBCEWB010083577.1:0-48454 GCA_039654565.1 Peronia peronii
AAAGTTGGTGACCAAATCAAGATAGGAGGCAACCATTTCACCTGTGGACTCTCAGGTACAATGGGCTGGTCATACCTTAGTGCATTTCACGCCTCTCAGCAACCACCCTGAAACCTAACACCAAATTTTATTACCCCCAGTCGGGAACTTCGTGTCGGCTTAGAAACAGCCGTGAGACGTATGTCAATTTTTCACCCTATGGGGTTTTTAGTGTCATGTGAAAGCTTATTTTTTACCCTTTCAGGTGGTGAAAAAAGTTTTGAGCTAGCTTTATTCTAGCTGGAGATACTGCAGTTTAAAGAGACAAAGAGGGACCTTCAGCAATGACCGAAATTCCGAGAAAATCTAGTTTAAATGAATGCTTGAATGCATAAATCAACATACCTACCTCACAAAAACTCAATTTTAATGAAGGAATATTTGTAAATCGAGGGTCTTGTTCAGAAATGAATGCACTTTCGATTTCTGCAATAAAAAAAATTCGATGTCTGACCCCCCTCACCACATTCAAATTTCGATTTCTCCTTTTAGCCCAGCGACTTATGTCTCATTTCAACTGGCTATGAGACATATGTACTATGTCTCAAATTATGAGAACAAATGAAGTTTATTTTGTCGTATTTGACTTATGCAGTGGAAATTTGTTAGCACAATCATGGCTTAACATGATTTCCCTTTTCACTATTTCTGGCTTCAACCCTTCTTTAAACATATTAATTTATTTTTGATCGTATGCTCAGGTTTGGGTATTCAACCCGAATAGCATGCTCAGTTTATTTAGACAGTTGTCAGTCATCGGTGCTAATCACATGCTAGGAAAATAAATGTCAAGTCAGCAGCCTCTGCACTGTTACATCCAGTACTAAGCCTAGTATTGGCTCATCCTCACTCCCTTCCTTATCCCAGCATACACGTCTGGTCAATGTCATCACATGATGTTACATTAACCTAGAACTCACTTGGGCCCATGCCTCATTGCCCCATCTTCAACTGTAACATACAGTGTTGTAGGCCTACAAACTACACTTCAACACACCACTGGCCAGTACCTCAGTTTTTATCACCAGGCATTGTACATTATCACTTGCCTTATCTCACTGCACACCAAGACTCACTTATCAAGTTTTAAAAACTTTTCAGTCTTTAAATTCTACTGGAAGGAAAGAAAAAATAAACTTTTATATTAATAAGTATGCTTAATACATTTACCCTTTTGATAAATGTATAATACATACATGTATACGTGTATAATATTGTGATAATGTAATTGATATACATATATAATAAATGCATGCAATGTCAAATGTATTCTTACATTTAGAATTTCAAGCATTTTACATGTTTGTGAAAATTGTCATGGATTTGTACCAGAAAAATGGTTGACCCCTGATAGCACACTCATCCTGATAACACAACCTTTCGAGTTTGGTCCTAAGGGTGGGTGTGTTGTCAGTTTCCACTGTGTTATTAGGTTTGATAAGTCATGATAACTTCCTCTAAGTTAGGTTCTTATGTTTCTCAACTTATTCCATGGTCTATGCAATATGATATGAATCTCCTCTCAGCTGTCTTTGCAAGTCTTACATTTTCAGCTATTAGTTTGCTCTTCACCAGAATCAGTGAGGTTTACATGAAAACATAGAGTTTAGTGGTACAGTACAATCCACATGTATCAACATTACTTATGTCAAAGTTCTTCATATATCAACATACTTTTTAAGTCCCGGTTTTCTTTTTTATATCACTAATAAATAAAATCCCCACATCGACATTATTTTGCCTTCGTTCTCCTTATATCAACACCTCCCAGTAGTTTTTTTTTTTATTTTTTTTTTTATTTTTTTTTTTTATAGTCATATTGTGTCCATTAAAAGTTCATAGGAGGAATAAGCAAAGGTGATTGCCCATCTTTCACACTTTTCATTTGTCCGTGAGGGTCAGTGCTACATTTGCATGGAACAGGGTTTGCTTTAGGAACAGCAGGTGGCCAGTGGACTTCTAGACCACCTATTGCTAATGTTAGCTATAATAGGTTGGTGGGCACACAGTCTGTTGCTTCCTACTCAGAATGCACATGGGCTTTGCCAATATATATTTCACTGTTCTGGAATTTTTAATCAAGGCTGCATAATGCTGTACTCTCATACTGTTAATATAGTACATTGACAGATAAATTCACAAAAATGTAGACAGAGAAGAGAAGAACTTTGACCATCAATATAAAACACGAATTTTTGGCGGGTATGGACAGGAGAGAACACTTTGTCAAAGAAGGATACTGCTGCAAAATACGCCATTCTTCACATCACCATCTTTCTTGCCTAAGTTGTCCTTATCTCTTATATTGACTGTTTCTTGTATTGATGTAGATCATTTTAGTGGTCCTTGAGATATCAATATAACAGGATTGCAATGTATATTGTTTCATAATTGATTTATATGTTATGTAGACATTAGGTAATCAGTGTAGTGTAAACTTGAGTGAAGCATATTTATAAATAATAAAAGTAATCTTATACTCTGCTGACAACTTTTTAAAATTTTTTTATTTCATTTTTTTTTTTTTTATCCATGATCCATCTAAACTGCCAGGTCTTCTTTTGAGATTCTGTAACTACATCCTTCTTATGTTTTTTTTTGTTTTGTTTTCTGTCAGGTACATGCTGCATGTGTCATCCATGAATTTCAAAGCAGAAAATAACACAGCAATGTGGACTGTTCATTCCAATAACTTCAAGGTGTGGAAATCTTATTTTTATGTGTGCTGATCTTTAGATTCTACCATCCTTTTGTCCATGCAGACTGTATTATGTACTGGTGCAATAGTGGCTATGGACTGTTAGGAATTTTGTCATCCTGTGATGGAGATCAACGCTCCACACATATAACATTGTGAGCTGTCACGATAGATGTCCCTGCTCCTTTGTGTACATTGTGGAACACACTGCCTTGTGAATAATTTATACAATATGGGTTATTATTATGCAGCTTATGAGTGTAATATCAACATTGTCAAAAAGGCCAAGGTAATACATTAATTTTTCATGCATCTTGATTAGAACGACAAATCTATTTGTGCCTTTGATCACAATGCGATTTCAGCTAGCATAACCACTCATCCCATGGAAATTCCGAGCGAGTCCATTACATAGAAGATTCATTTCAAAAGTAAGTGGTCTTTTGTATGTCCAAAATGTGTAGAATACTGTGTAATTGGCACAACATACTTTTCAGATAAAAGCTACACAAAGAAACATTCACTGCTGTTGACGCATTTGCACTCGCAGCCTAGTTATTGTTGAAAGGTTTAAGTCACAAGATTCTAGATCTGATGAATATCGAGGATGCTCCAATAATTCTGGATTGTATCTCTTCAAAATAAAATAGTGTATGTAAAGAAGACCCTTGCTATAACTTTCAAAAATAGTGGATGTTCCATTTAGTAACTATTATCTGACCGAGACATCACACAACATTATCAGTGTTCCACACTTAAAAATTTTAGAGCTATGAGAGACAGAAACTCACTTTTGAAATGAACTTGTTAGATTGTCTGTCTTTTCTTGCTCCTGGAATTACAGCTGTTTAATGAGCATGGTCTGTTGCAGTATCTGCAGGTAAAAGAAGTCTAAATGTGTTGGTCTGATATTGCTTTCTTTTTTTTTTTTTTTGCCATATCTCCCTTGCTCATTTTGAAAGATAACGAAATTTTTGTCAGAATTAGTATGGCATCCTTGACATTTTTTAAACAACCCCTTTTCCTTTTCCCATATTCATTCTACATAAAATTACCAGGCAATAGAATAGGACCACACCTTGATGTACAGATTCTGAAGGGTAAAGTGCAACTATTTGTAGAGTTGTAGTCTTTGGGTCATTTTCTCTGAGTGCAGAGAGTAGTTTTTGTGTTAATCTTATATATTCCTATTGTAGCTTGCTTTGTTAAATTGCCCTCGACGGGCTCTCTCTCTTTCTCTCTCTCTCTCTCTTCTCTCTCTCTCTCTCTCAACTTTCTTTCTCTCTCTTTTTTTTTTTTGAAATTCTCATCACATTTTCTATATTGTCTTGCAAAGAATGTTCATTCTTTTATTTTAGAATAATCCACTTGTAAAAATACATTATAGTGAAGAATATCAGAACTTTTGCAGTTCTGTAGTATATTTCAGTACCACCAGCTCTGAAATGCTGTCATATTCAGTGCAAGTTTGATTATGATTGAATCATAGACTATACAATCATTGTCTTATATTTTGTCATTGTTATCTTTTGTGTTTGTTTCCACAGTCCAGTCTTGGTACAGTACAGAAAGGCATGAGGCTGGAGGCTTTAGACAGACTGAATCCACATCTCATTTGTGTGGCTACAATACGTAAGTCCCAGAGATTGTTGTCAGCAAGTTTTGCAGTCTGACAAAATGCCAACACCAAATCGGCGATATTTGTTTACTTCTTTGTTGAATCTTTCCTCCTGAATTTTACCATATCTGCAACTTGAAGACACACTTACTACTTGTTCTTCATATTTCACAGCAGATGCTTAAGTTAAGATGAAGGATTTTATCCGGAAGATATTTGTGAATAGAAGGACTTCACTATTAACAGACATCATTATGTCTGGTATATGTGAGGGAATACCACAGACTGTGTAATGATCAAGTCTACACTGTATGGGCATAAGAAATGCCATCTGTTTTTATTCGTTGTCCATCTTTTTTTTGCAGAGGACATGAAAGATGACCAAGTCCTCATCCACTTTGATGGCTGGTCAGATAGATATGACTACTGGACAAATTTTGCTCATGAGGATCTCCATCCCCTCGGTAAATTGACAGCAAAGATGAGATAAGATAAAATCTATTCTATTACCCAAATGAACTGTCTAATTCATTCAGTTACACTAATGGCCCATTCCCTTCTCAATCTGCCTCTGTTGTCTGTTTTCCATTTCTTGGTAAATTGATTGCTATCAAAGATAAGAGAAGACAAAATATACCCATTGTCCAGAGAACTGTCAGATCAATTCAGTGATGTTCATGGCCCACCTATTCCTTTCTCTGTATGCCTCTGTTTTCTGTTGATCCATCCCCTAGATAAAACTGCATTCTGTCTAAGGTAGGATGAGATGACATAAGACAGTATAATAATCTATGATTCAAATGAACTGTCTAGGTCAGTGATGCTAATGGCCAGTTCCTTTCTCTCTCTGCCTTTGCTTTCTGCTGTTCAGTTCCCTTAATAAACTGATTATGTTTTGTTTAAGGTAATATAAGATAACAGTCTATCACGCAAATACATTTTCTGTCATTGTATGACAGCAGTGTGAATTAGTAGCTGATACAACAGCACAGCCATTTGTTCAAACCATGCACCCCCTCTCCTTAGTATCAAAACACATTATCATATCAAAATATTTTCATAAGTATAAAATCCATCAAACAAACACCAGAATTTGTGACCTTAGTTATTTTCTGCTGCTACCCAAAATCAGCATTATGAATTTTTGATACTGAATTGTATACAGTCGAGTCCACTCTAACTGAACTCTGATAATACGAATTTCTGATAAATCAAATAAAAACGAAACAACAGATTTTTTTTTTCTCTTTGCGCCTGTTACATGCCTCTCGCATAAATCGAAGCCATTGCCATGAGTTTCCTTTAAATCGAACTAGTCAGCGCCGCCACAAAGGTAAAAATCGGCTTCTGTCCTCTACATGTGGATGCCGGTGGTATAGAAACAAAGGAGACAATGCCGCGGGTGGGGCGAGAGGGGTTAGACAATGTATTGTGCCTACACGCAGCATAAGAAGGCCATGTGTTCACAAGGAGGGAGGGGGGTGGGGGGTGATAAACAGCACACCAGGGCTAGCTACAGTATTAGGTATAGCATACATGTACTACACATGTTACATGTATTACAGAGTGTGTAGGTTATGCTAGAATAGTATAATAGAGCGCTGCGCTGGTGTTATTGTTATTGATGTTGGTTCTGGCACCATGACGGGATAACCCAGCTTCTGCTAGATCTAGTTTTTTTTTCGCTTGCAATGGACTCACTTATAATATAGATACCCTCGCAGACTATGTAATGGCTTCCTTTAACTGTTTTCAGAGTTAAAGCTTTATTAATAGCCCTTTTCAGGGGTACAACTTACTCAACTGCCCTTTTTAGGATTAATGCATTAACAGTCCATTTCAGGGCTGAAACCTCTTCTCATCAACAGGTTTTTTCAGGGCTAAAACTAACACCATTCTACCTCTACTTTTCTTTACACTATTTTTGCTTTCAACACAGCCCTTATTACAGGGTTAGCAATCCAATTATACGAGAGGGCTTGAATTTAAGATAAATGCAAAGTTCGGGAGCCATAGCGTGATTTCAGTATAGAGGGAAATAATCCTGTAATAAAATGATTAAAATAGTGGTTCATTCGTCACTCCCCCCCACCCCGTTAAAACTGGAAGACGAACTCTCTTAAATCGAACCCATTACGTTGGTCCCGGTAAATTCGGTTCAAGTGGACTTGACTGTATGATAATGGGTTTTTGATTTATTAGATTATTTTTAAGAGACTTGGTCTTGTAAAGTTTTCTCAGTAATGTTCTCTGTTCTCAGCACCAAACTTGTAATCTATTTTTAGCTCTGAGGTTGCCAAATAGAACTGTTGGAGTGTAAGTCTCATGGCCAGCCAGAGTGAGTTGTAAGTTTTGGATTCAGATGGAGAAATTGGGAAGGAATGTGATGAAGATGGTTTGCTGTCAGTGTTTATGTTGCAAAAATTGAAAAAAGTGTATCTCTGAAGAAGAAAATATTTGCGTTTATATGCACATTATAAGTATGTAAGAATGTTGTGAAGTAAATATATAGATTTATCTGCCAAACTGTTCAATTTTGACAGTTTTTCTCCTGATTTTTGGTCTGTGTCTAGGGGTCTCTTCAATTTGCAATATCTTTTGCTACAATGAAGGAGGCTCAAAACTTTCATCACCTTTTGAAAATGTATGAATTAGGTGATAGTAATAACTCAGTTTGGTGGAAAAACAACATGTAACTCAGTTACTTGACTGCGAGACATTTGTAAGAGGATTTATTCATATTCAAGAAAAGACAATTCAAGCCTAGTGACAATGAAAGAAAAGTAGCTGTTTATATGTCTATCTGTGTTCAGTGACATTTGGAAGGTGATTCAAATGCAAAGTAGAAAAAAGTACAGTGCGATAACGTATGATCTTTCAAGCTGTGAATTTTTACTTGATTATTTTATATGTAGGCTACATGTACTACAAAGGGATAGAACTTGGGAGAACACGGAGAAAAAATGCAAAGCTGCAGGAGCCTCATGGTAAGTTCAAGCCAATTTTGGGCCCAAATTGTCAAATATTTCCTTTTCCCAATAATTTTTTAAAAATCTACCCACCACCATGCCTTTTTCTTCTAACTGAAAAAATTATTAGTAAATCATGCTAGTTTCTCTCTCTTTTTGTCTCCATAATAATATCTGAAAACAAACTTGTTTACTTTGTTGTTTACCAAACTATAACAGTAACAGCAATAACAGCTTAATATTCCCTATCCTACTGGGGGAAATAAAGAAGATTAAGATGTTACAGTAATTTCATTGTTATTAGGGACAAAGCAGTAAGTTATATATAATTTCGTTATGTCATGCAAGGAAATGAATCAAATGTCAGACAGAGACTTGATTGAGATAATCAGATTTTACTGAGCATGGAATCTCTGGAGTTAACCTTAAATGTGAATATTTCAGCACACTAAAGTCATAGCTTATTATTTCTTTTCAGAAAAACATATTGCACTCATTTCCCTTACTACTCATTTCAACCAACATTAGCTAATGATATCTTTGAAATCTTATGTAACCCCAAGGAGAATTCTCCTAAATTCATTTAAAATCAACTATGAATAGAATTTGAAAGTGAAAAGAAATGTTTTAAAAAATGTTCAGTGTAAAGGAATAAAATGATTTGATGTGCAATTAATAAACTATATTATCTAAGCCATGATATAATTTACTCCTTAAGAGGGAAATGTGGTGGTGGTGGTGGTGGGGAGGGGGGAGGGGGACTGAAATATGGCTTTTTTTTTTAAAATATGTTTTGGGTTTTAGTTTTTGTTTTTCCATCAAAAGTTGTGCTTTGTCTGCATGTAAAAATAGTATTAAAATTGTGTTTTAAAAATTGGTGTAACTCAACGGATGTTGAAGCCTTGTGTTCACCAGGGTTTGACTTCCTCTGGTTGCTATATGCACTGGTATATCATCACTGTTTGAGTGGATACAGGTAAATGATGTATAAAACACTTAATTATCATCTCTTCAAGCAATATCTTGAGTCCCAATAACAGAGATGGACATAGGGTGACCACTGTGAGACAAAATACTCCTGATCACTCAGAATGACAGTGTAAGTTTTCACCTGGTGCTCTAAAATGAACTTATCTCCTAAAGAGATTGAAACTCTTTTTTGTTTCTGCTTCAGAGCATAGTTGTGGATTATCTGCCACAGAAAAGGTCAAAACACTTTTTGGTTTTGACAGAGAAAGATATGGAGGCCACATATAGGTCTTCACGAATCCAGAAGTGACACTATAGGAGCCCTTATAGTGATATGAGTTGCGAGCAAATTTGAGAAAACATTTGAACAGACAACCAGAAAAAAAGAGAAAAAAAAGACATATAAGTCATGGAGAGAGAACTAGTGTCTGAAAAAAGGCTGTGCTGAGGATCAAAGCCAAATATAAAACTCGCCATGTCAATGTTTATGAAAAGAAAACTTCATGCACGTCTTTCTCAAAACCTGAATATTTGTCACTATTTTGTTATGTACTTTATTTTAATTTCTGGACCAGTTCTAGCCAGAATTGGCATACATTATTTTCACAACAAGATTTTAAAAATGTACATAAATATGATCCATTCTGTTCTTAAGTTTTTAAAACAATAAGTTTTGGTTTTGAAGAAAGGGCAAAATGTGAAATTTCACTGCATGGCATTTTACAAACATTTCTGCAAAATCTTCTTTTGCACATGGAAAGCTGAAAATGTGTCAAACAACAAACTGACAGATTTTAGAGATAACAATTTTAGAGAAGCCAAAATCCAAGAAGGCAGCATTGCTATGGCAACCAGTCGAGCCAATATTTTTTTTTTAAAAATTTTTTTGACTGTTTCCTTTAATTTGAACATGCCAAATTCAATGGAAAAGATTCAAAGTGGCTATTTGTAATAATAAAAAATATCACCTCTATGATGTCCCCCCCTCCTCTTCCCCATAAAGAAAGAAATATGATAGCACATGCAAAACATTATAAAGCTGTGTCTTCTGATTTGTGATGTAATTTACTTCATGCCACAGGATATCGTAAGCAATTTGACTGGGTGACCTACTTGAGAGAGGAAGAAGCAGAACCAATACCATTTGAGTGTTTCAATGAGGTTTGTTGATTGTCACATTTTAATGCCAATTTGTCGTAGTCATAGATTTATGATAATACAAGGTTGCTTCTTGTCGGGATCCATGAAACTTTGAAAAGATGATGTATGAATACTAAATATGGGTTGAAAACAACATATTACATGTTCATTCCATCCATCCCTTATCCCGCATCCGTCCATCCTTCTCTCCTATCCATCCATCCATTCATCCATCCATCCATCCATCCATCTATCCATCCATCCATCTATCCTTCCATCAATCCATACATTCATCCATCCATCCATCCATTCATTCATCCATCCAGCCAACCATCCATCCACCTGTATGAAAGAAGGAGAGACAGAGGCAGAGAGAAAGAGAAAGAAAGATCTTGCCTGTTGTGTGTGTGCAAGACACAAATGTTAAGTATTCTAAATCACATCAGAATGCATCAGCTCAAATCAGTATGAGTTAATTCAAAAGTGTCATGGTAAAACACTATACCTCTCACCTTCATTTTTACTGCTGGCAAAGGTTCAATTGTTCAACAGAAATTATGAATTTGGGAATGATAGACAAGATAAGATGTGCCATTTTCTCAAGGGCAGACAAGCATCTGAAATCATCATAGACATGTCCAGATGTAACTGATGATTAAAATAAGATAAGATAAACTTTATTTGTCCTCAAAGAAAATTCCATTCACAATGGATGAGATACAATATATACATATGTAAGACAAATTCACATTATGGCAGAACGAGGCAGGCTCAAAGAACATTGCCTAGCTTGATAAGCATATCACTGATGGCAGAAATGAATTTTTGTAACGATTAGTTCTTACATGCAACAAATGTCCAGTTCTTTTGGAGTATTTCAGTTGATTGCAAAGTGGATACATAGAGTCTTCCTACATTATGTTAAGCTTTGATCAACTGTTTGTAAAGTTGGTAAAGGGCATTCATGTTACGATGATTTTACTTTAACAATTTTTTCACTTCCTTGATTCATCTATTTATGTTCCATGAGAGTGAGAAGTCATGATTGGAAAATGATAAGTGAAAAGTAAAGAGTGCAGTTGTTGTTTTTTTTCTGTTTTTTTTTCAAAGGAAGATCGGGCAATTCAGACCTACCAAAGATATAGTCCTGCTGTCAGTGATGCAGTTACGACTAGTAACAAAAATAAGTAACATAGATTTCTCAGATGAGGGTCACACATCTCTAATTTCTAAACCAGGCTAGAAGCAATTCAGATTCACCAGGTTCATTTGGTTGTAGAGTAGGCCTCCTTACAAGTAGGGCATGATCCCAGCTACTCCATCCTTATTTTAAATGTCCACACCCATGTCTATTGTCAATTTGTCAGTGTTATAAGAAGAATGTTAACCCGCGTCTGAGCATTTTTAATAAGTGGGGGGGGGGACAAAAAAGTAATACAAATTCTACCAGTGTAACAATTTATGAGCAAGAGACGTTAAGATGTGTGAAAACAGTCTTGGATCATTGATATGTAGAATTTGTGGGGTAGCTTTCAGAGAAAGATGATTAAAATGTACTGGAATGGTGGAAAATCTGTATTTTCAGAAATGCTGAGTCAAGGGCTTTTTTGATGACAGTGACAGAATGCATTATTGACTGACAGTTTGGATAATCTGCTTGACTTCTTCTTGTTCTCCCCTGCTCTCAGAAACAAACAGAGGGAATCTCCTCGGATATACTGGTCAATGTGCAAGCAGAGCTGGGAGTCGACACAGGTTCACAAGGTTCTGTCAACGAGTACTGTAATAGCCAGTCAGAAACAGCTGCTAGTAAGTATAATCTTTTTGTGAGTGAAATTGTCTTCCAAAATCCTTGTTCACTTTGTTGCAAAATGGATGGATGTCATTGCAGGTGGCAAGTACTTTAACCACCAGTCACAAACAGCTGCTGGTTGGTATAAACTTTTGAGAAATTATTGTGTTTTCTTTGTTCTTTCGGATCACTTGCTTGCAGAGTACATCTCGTTGTGGGCAGCACAATTTTACATCTGACAGATGGAACTACAAATGGTACCAAGTGATCAGATCTGAGTTTTGAGAGGAACTTTTGAGAAACTGTATTTTTGTTCATTAAATTTTAATCTCCTTTGGTTTTAGTGGGGGTGAAAGTATACTATGGATGTCTTTTTATTTGTGTTTCAGTTCTTTGTGGAGACAATGGAAGAATAGACAGTACAAGGCTAACCTTGCAAATATGGCAGGGTGTTTAACATGAGAAAAAAAAAAAAGAAAAGTTAGCAAAGCACCATAGGCATTTCCACACCTCGTCTGTATCTTCCTTCTCTTGAAACGTTCTAGTCAATCTATTAGCTAATGGTTTCCATCATTTGCTGATTGCTCACAAGATAAAATGGAGAAAAAAAAGCAATTACTCTCCATTGCATGCTTTTGCTACATCTTTCTTTTTTTTTTTCTTTTTTCTTGTATCACTTGCAAATCAACAATTTTACCTGTGGTCCAAATTTCTTCCCTTCACCAAGTGAAAAAGGTCTTGAATAAATATCATAAAGCAGGCAAAAAATCATCTTTATTCCATTTACTTGATATGTCCACTATAGAAAATTGTCATATTTTATCTATCTTGTTTTAGCTTACTTTCCATTACATTGGCTTGCTTTAGCTTGTGCTTATCTGTCCTCAATTTGCCCTGTATTCTCTTACTTTCTCTTGCCTTCCCGTACCTTTCCTTCCCCTCCTTTCCCTCCCCTTATGTTGCGTTACGTTACCTTACCTCACCTTATCTTACTGTACATTTCCTTACCAAACCTTACCTTACCGCATCTTACCTTACCTTATCTTGCCTTGCCTTGCCTTGCCATTACCTTGCCTTGCCTTGCATTACCTTACCTTACCTTATCTTACCTCACCATATCTATTCTTACACTACCTCACCTTACTTTCCCATCCCATTTTATAACATATAAGAAGACGGTCTAACTGGCAACTAATTCAATAATTTAAAAAAAAAAAACAAATAACATATTATAAAGAACTTGATGTTGATACTCTGCCAAATTTTCAAGTGAACTTGACTCTTCTTCAGGGCAACAAAATAAACATATAAAAATATAAATAGGATATTGCTGTGAACAGAAGAAAATGTTAATTAAACATAATTATAGTTATTAAATTGTGTGCTTTATCTTATCTTTCTTCTCGTCTTTAAGAACTGGAGCAAAAAACAAAACAACATTTGGCGAAATGGGAGGCCAATCAAGAGTTTGACAAGGAGCTCAGTTCAAGGAAACACATGTTTTGCTTCTTACCGCCTGAGATGTCTGTGACTTCTCTGAGGTCAGTCAGTGAGGGGCTTGTGTGTGGTTGTTGTTGTTGTTGTTATAGTTTACCATCCTATCATTCCCAGGCCCACAATTTTTGCTCACTCTTCTACAGGTTATACTAGGCATATGTCACACCACCTGCCAGAATGAGTCGTAAGTCGCTAGGCTCAAACAGAGAAATTGGGGATTGAATTTGATGAAAGTTCTCTAATATCAGTGCTTTTTTGGATAGCAGGAATAGAAAGAACATTCATTTCTGGGTAGGGAAATGCTGCTCTTATGGGCAGATTATAAGTGTATCAGGATGTTGTGAGGTGAATGTTTAGAGTTAAGTGCTTAACTGTTCATTTTTGTCAGTTTTTCTCCTGATTTTTGTTGGTGCTTCGAGATCATTCCATTCCTCTTCAATTTACAATAGCTCTGGCTACAATCAAGACAGCTTGAAACTTGTTTCATCATATGAAAGTGCATGAATTCAGGTGTTACATGATAGGAATAACTTAGCTTGGTGGAAAAATTGACATAGACTCATTTTGACTGACTCCTAGACATCATTTGCCTCAATCCTCGGCCCTCCTCTGGATCCAAAACTCCCATATCAGAAGCTAATATGGACACAGTGTTGTGTAGTTCCAGATTTTCTGTCTTGCATCCAGTATACTTGAATCAGAGATAGAATCTCTCATAAATGGCCCTGCAGACAGTGCATGCTGCTCAGAGAGAAAACTTACTTTGTTTTGAGTTATCCTAAAATAATTCACCTTAGATACAGTTCATAGTGCTCAGGAGAAATTTTGCTTTGAGTTGTCCTTGCACAGTCATTTTTTGTCTATTATGAGATTTTTAGACTGCCCATAAAAGTGAATTCACATTATTCTCTGTTCTGACATAATACATGATATTCTCTGTTGTCAGGTTTCCATTCCTCCAGGCAATATATTCCACCCAGAAACAGAATCTGCACTATCTATGTCCTGGTCAAGGTAAGCCAATGTCCCATCAGCAAAGAGAGATCACAGAATGAACTTGTTCTTGGTAGTGAGCACTCCATTTGTCAAACATTTTGAGTTGTCACGAGATGGAAGGCATCTATTTCTCTGTTTACATTGTGTAACATATTGCAGTGTGAACAATTAATAAATTAAGGATTATTATTATTTGGTGAATTATTGCTACAAGAAGAAAGATTGAGTAACTTTCCCTATATTTTGATTGAAAAGACCTGATATTTAGCACCACCTATTTCAGTCTGATTTCAGTTATTATTGGTAAAGTCAACAGCCACATGGAGATTCACAGCCAGTCCGTTCCACAAGTGATATACAATGGTTTGCTGTTGGAAACTTATTCATTAGGAATCATAAATAATTCAGACACCAGTGGTGCCATTCCTGTGGAAGAAAATGATATCATGCCCCATAAAATCATAGCACTGAGCTTTCTTGCAATGGAATCTTTATTTACCTGTAAGCTCAATAGAAATAATAGGAACAGAGACAAGTATACTGAAACTTATGTCAGAATAGACCAAGAGTCTACTGAGGTCATAAAATGGCCTCATAATTTGATTTATACACAGACAAGTAACTGTAGACTTGTGAACAGTGTTCACCACACACTTTTTGTAGTAGTGAGATGAGTCTGGCTGAAAATGCTCACCTGGCCCAAACCCAAATAAACTTTCCACATGGCCACAGAAGTCACTCCGATAAAACATATTATAAAGAGGGAAAAATCACTTTTGCTCCTGTTATTTTAAATATGTGAATAAAGAAAATGTGAAAAAATTATCACAGTTGAAATAAATATTTTCACCACATGGTGAATTTTTCAGAATATTCCATTACTCATGTTGCGGATAACAAGAGAAAAAAGTGACTTTTTTCCATCATAACAGAACTTCTCTTATACCCCTGTTCTTGGCAAAGGGAAATAATTTGGCTTACAATCAAAATGGCTTGTTTAGGCAAGAAGGTGATTTATTTACAATGTCTTATCTGAACAAAGTGGTAAGCCCCCTTTTTGAAACAGTTTGGTCTAGGGTTAAGTAAACTGGTCACTTGACTCTTCTAGGATTAGTATCTGCACTAACATATGAAAAATATGAGCACATATAACTGCTCATGTAAAACAACAATGATAATTGTTTAATATGCTTTCAAAATACATTGAGATAACTTCCCGCTGGAGGTTGAAAAGCGAAACATATGCTGAAACATATTTTTCAGTTCTGGACTTGCATCAAGTGAATCACCCAGGTCTACCTATGGATCCAGCTCAGCTCAAGGATTTCACATCTTGGCTTGGTCATCTACTGCCAATCTATACACACTTGTTTTCACAGAAGGTAAAAAAAGTATACATAAACCGAATTGCTCAGAGAGTAAAGTTTATTTGATTTGTCAGAAGATGACGTTAATAGTGTCCATACATTTGATTTCACAGAAGGAAATGCTTGCAACATATATACTTGGTTTCAACAACAGTATATAGACTTGGTTTCCAAGAATATTGTAATGTTACCAAAGAGACACATGTACACTTGATTTCACATGTTTATGGTCTACAAACTTCACACAGAGTAACATCCACATTGTATGTTATTATTGATTTCAAGAGAATTATGTTAACACCATAGATATACATTATTTTACAGAGGTCAAGTTTACACAAAGTACAAACTTTATTTCACAGATGGAAATGTTAACATTTGTACACTTACTTGATTTTACTGAGGATAGTATTAAACACTTACATGCATTTTAGTTCACAGTTGTGGTGTGGCTCTGCACTGTTCTCCTTACCTAACAACTGAAACTTAGAATCATGATTTTTCTGAAAACTTTGTTAATGGACTTCGGTTGATGTTGGCAACATTTAGAAATTAAAAGTTCAAGGATAAATCACAATTATTATATTCACAAGTGATTGCACAAAAAGTGAAGCCAGTACTAGTTCATTTTTTGTTTTATCTGAATTTTCATTTGAATTGTAAGCTGCCTGATTTTTGCAACAGTCGAACCTTTTAATTGGGAGCAAGTTTTCTAATCCAGCTAGTCTGTAAAATTTTTGTTTCTAGTGTCTAGAAATAATGGAAACTTATTTTCTTGAGCTCGAGAATGAAAAAAAAAAAAGCAAAAAATTAGTGCAGATGAACTAAGATGTATTTTTAAAAGAACATAGAGCTCTCTTACATATGAGCCATATAAATGTTACTGATGATGATGATGATGATGATTGTTGACTGAAAGTTTGGCCACTACTATCATTTTGTTCAGTTTTTAACATTTCAAGCTCTACAGATTATTGTTTGTTTTTTTTCAGTCTGTTAACTTAGTTTGCTGAGAGAAAGTCTGTCTTAAATTTCAAGACATTTCTATAAAATGAGGATGTTATTCTGATTATTCTGGCTATTGTTGTTATTATTGTTATTGTTGTTAGTTATTATCATCATGTTTGTTTCATTTTTTTTGTTTGGCTTTCATAATGACTCAGGTGACTTTGCCTCAAATGAAGGCCTCACTATGTGCTGGAGCAGATGAGATACCAGAAGACAAGGTGAGTAACTCCTGCTCTTAGTCCAATAATTAGATAGGCAAGGAGTGCCGGATTATGAGCTGGGAATAACATGTTCAAAATATGAAACAAATTGTAGTGGATATTTTTAAAAATAATGTATACCTTTCAGTCTCAGGAAAGTAGGATTATTGTGACTTTAAGTGACTGCCAAATTGATTTGAAGAATTTTTTTTGCCAAAACTTTCAAATTTGGAAATTTTGCCTGGACAGTAGCATCTCCATTACTCTTCACCCAATTTTTAACTGCCAAGGGTTCCTTGTACAGAATCTCCAAAATATGTTCACCCACATTTGAGAAGGTTAGACATCGAGTTTCCCTACCTAGAAAGCCAGGGGGACTTTTCAGTCATTGGAAAAAAAAAAAGCAAGGAAATTTGAAATCATTCTCATCTCCTGGTAAGATTCAAACCCACAATGTCTTTGATGAGACACAGATGTCTACCTCCTTGTCCATGAGCTTCTAATGTCTAATGTATTTAAACTTATTCATTTTTGGCCATGTTTTCTTTAATGTATTTGAAATAGCCTTTTTTTTTTCTCTGAATATTAACGTATTGTGCTTGAGACATCTGAAATAATTCATATTTCCCCGTAAGATTTAGCCATCTTGTATTTGATATGGTTTAAGTAATTAATTTTTATCCATAACTTTGAGTAATTATGTTTGATGTGTTTTAGATCCTTAAGTATATATGGTATTGTGTTATTTCTGTCTGAAATTATTCAATCCCTAATCATTTTGGTTGTATTGGGACACTTGTGTTTAAACTTATTCACTTTTCATAAATCACTTAGATCTATAGATATTAGCCATATTGTGACAGATTTGTTTAAATTCATTCGTTTTTATTATCCATAGTTGTTAGCCCTGTTGTGTCTGATGCATGTGAAATTGTTCTTTTCTTCTCTTTTCATTATTCTTGTCCATTGTTGACAGAACCGACGATTAGAGACGGCCATGAAGAGAATTTACAAACTCTATGTGATGCATTGCTTGTTCCTTGAGGGCACTTCACTTGTAAGTTCACCATTTATTTTGGTGATATGTCATTAATTTATCAGTCAATAAAGGCTGCAGCATTTGCTATTCCCCATCACTCCCCACACCTACTCTTTGCCCACAGAATATTCAGGCAAATTTAATTTAGTTAAGTTATTTTCTCCCTCATTTTTTTTTTTTCTGAATGATTTTGAGATGAAAACACAGCAAGGTTACTTGGTAGTGGTGAAGATAGCTCAGTTTTTCTTTCTTTCTTTCTTTCTTTCTTTCCATCTTTCTTTCTTTCTTTCTTCCTTTGTTTCTTCCTTTCTTTTTTTCATTATTTTCTTTTTTTTTCCTTCCATCTTTCTTTCTTTCTCTCTCTCTTTCTTTCTTTCTTTCTTTCTTTCTTCCTTTCCATCATTTCTCCTTTCTCTTTTTCCTTCTTTTTTTCTCTATAAAAAAAGTAAGAATCTGAAAATGTGAGATAGTAAAATGGATTGAAAAACTCGATATGTCACAGCTGATCTATTTTTTCTTTCCTTTTTTTTTCTTTAATTTACTATTTTTATTTCTTTTAGTGGAGGTGAAATGTAAATATGTCTGCAATGTAATTTAGCAAGAGTAAATATTCAGTGAGCTGTTTAGTAATGTTTGCCCTAAAAATGAGAAGTGGAAATGCACATGGAGTCAGTGATCACTTTCTCATTTTTATTTATTTTTTTTGTTATATCCAAAACTGTGTTTGGTATTGATGAAACAAAAGACTTTGGACACATTTTTATGTGTATTTTATTCTTTTTCTTTGTAGATCTAGAATCCACAGAGCCAAATCCAACATTCGGAATCAGATGATGAAACAATGCAATTTGATTGGTTAAAAAGGAAAACTTTGCCACAATAGACCACTGAATATGTTTTGACCACCTGGTCACAATAGTCACTGCAGAAAAAATTGAATGTAGGAAAGACTATGGATTGACTCTATGTTTTTTGTTATAATACTGCTCCTACTGAAGACATGCACTTTCCTTTGAGTGATGCTAGTTATATTATTGTGCTGTTGTTAGAGTATGGTATAGGTATTTGCACCCCTACTTTATTAGGTCATCAGACTCAGCATCAGAATACCTGAGTTTGAACTTTTAGCAGAACCAACAGTTCAATATTTCCTGACCCGGCCCAGGTGAAACTGGGTATACAGGTGTAGACAGAGGCAGATATGTTAGACTATAAGATTTTAGCACCTAAGAGGCAGTCACTGTGTATGTTTTCCAGGGAGCGGACAATGCAATGCTAGTTTTTTCTTTAGGTCTGTTAGGATAATAAAATAGTAGTTTATTAAGAACATAGATTCTGCACTGTAGGAAATAGGTACTATATAAATGCTCTCTATTATTATTGTCTGCCATTATCATAGGAGATCTCAGTCAATCAGACTGATCATGTGGACAAAATGCTGAAAGAGGCTCTGCAGTCAGATGACCATAGCTTTGGTCAGCAGTTCAGTCTGGTTCCTGGCACTAATTCCATCTTGTGCCATGCCCATCGTTTGGCCCACTCCCCGTCAGCCGGCCTACAGGAGATAACCATTGACAAATTCCAGGTAGGTGTGATGCGATATTTAGCTGGTTGGTTGTTAAGATGATGATTGGTAAGTTGGTGGTTTGTTTGTTGGTTGATTGGATGGATGATTGGTTGATTGAGTGATTATATGACTGGCTGATTGGTTGATTTGCTCAGGTAACCTGGGTTGGTTGGTTGGTTGATTGATTGGTTGCTTGTTGGTTCATTGCTTAGTTACTTGCTTGGTAAGTTGGTTGGTTGCTGGTTGGTATTCAGTTCCTTTCAGCAGCCCCAGGTGATGATGGTAAGTTTGGGATGAAAGTGTAGTACAATTATGTGTGTTGGGCTCATGCGCATAGAGCTGTGCATTGCTGTGGTCATGGTTGTTACGACAGGACTGGTGGGTAAAAACTGTAATACTTAGTGTTCAGTTTAATTTCATAATGACGATTGTGAAGAACCACTAAACGCAGAAGCATGCGGTTACTGTAAAAAATTCTTTTTTATTCCATCTGACGTAACGGTAAAATTTGCAGGACTTCCATTGGTGTTAATGCACAGTTTTGCATTCTGCCTCGCTTTGATTAGGTATGCAATTTGTGTCTGCTATTTATACTGTTAATTTATCACTATAATTACTTTAAAAGCACATTTTGTTGATTGATTCATTTTTTTTTTAACACTTTGATATTTAAAGGAAAGGAAACAAAGCATTACCATCGATAGAGAGTTAATTGAAGCCCAGTCATTGTTTCCTTATTCAAAACTAATCACAGTGGCAGTTCTCTATTGAACAGAAAAAAAAAAAAAAGAAATGCAGAGTGGGAAAACCTGTCTGTTCATATATCCTACCATCTGTTCATTTTTCCATCTATTCTTCTGTCTTTAGTCTGTGCTAACGTTAAGTAAAATTATGATAAAAATAAAAATAAAACTTGGAAACGCGGTATTTAATAAAAAAGCAAAAAACGAAACACGCAACATCAAAAGATATTCATCCATGCTCCCTCCTTTCTTTCTTTCTTACTTTCTTTTTCTCTCCCTCTCACTCTCTATGCTTGTATATTACATGTCTATGTATGTGTTAGAATCCTGCTTCATTCAAAAGAGCACTGAGATATCAAAGTAATAAAACCTGGCAACTTAGTATTTATAATTATAATATTTATAATAATATAACTCAATAACTCGTAACAAATATATAAAAAAAGTAATAAATATAAGAAATAATATAAAACCTGACAATTCAGTAATAAGATAAGTAATAATAAAAACAATAATATAAGGGAGAGGGAGGAGCTCTGACTTCAAAATACTAAAGGAAGCACAGGCAGTTCTGGATATTTTAGACAAAATGCATGTTATAAACTCTTGTGTTCATCATATTCAGTATCAGAAAGAATGGAAACATACCTGATAAAGCATAAACACAAAATTTGCAGTTCTAGGAGTAGGTCAATGAGAAAGAAAGTTTTACGTATGACATTCTACATTTTTTTTTCCATAAGTTTTAGTGAAAAATGTATGTTTAAAGGTTTCTTGGTATTCTACAGTATAAGGCTAAATTTTATACTGAGTACAATAGTCTTTGCACATTACGGTTTAACCAGTGTGATTATGGCACACAGCATATGCTGGATGAACTCATTGTACTGCTCTATTTGTTTATTTATGACTTGGGTATTTTTGCACTGATGGATAGTCTCTACCAGAGTAAATGGAATAGTCTGGTGTATATGATGGCTGAATGATTGGACAAATGTATAGCTGATGAGTGGTTGGATGAAGTGAATGAAAGGATGAATGGTTGAAAATTATATAATATGTGACGGTTACATTAAATAAATGGAATGGATAGTAGTATAAGAGGAAAGGAGGTTAATGGACAGACTGGATATTGACTGGATGGAGGGATGGACAGATAGATGGAGGGATGGATAAAAAGATGGATGGGTGGATGGACAAATTAACAAATAGATAGGTGGGTGGATGGATGGATGGATGGCTGAACAAATGAATGGATGGATGGACAGACAGATGGATGGGCAGATGGATGGATAAACAGAAGGTCAGCCAAATAGAGGGATGGGTGGATGAAATATTATGTATAAATCTGGATGCTTTCACTTACAGAACATGAGCAACAACATTTATGTACTTCACCTAGAGGACAACCCAGTGTCGAGCCTGCCTGCAGATTTCTTCACACACTTCATTAACCTTACTCAGCTATGGCTGGACGGCTGTCGCATACAAGGTAAGGGGATCCAACACTGGATATTATGCAGTTGACTAAGATTGTTTTACAGGGTTGAGGTCCATTTTCTTTCATAAGTTTTCATAAGAGAGTTGGACACAAGGTAGGATCCAGCGTTATATGTATTACAAGGTAGAAATCCATAGTCTTACGTCAATGTCATGTCTACTTATAGGCCAAAATTGGGCAAACTTGTTTTATAATGGGATGTGCAAAATAGTCTCTTCCCTATGTCCTCTCTTAATTTCAACTATTTTGATTATCAGAAATGCTTAAAGGTCTTCAGTTCTATATCTGCTGAAGTAACCTAAATTTCAACTTTCCTTATTCATGAAACATGGTATATCCACCAATCTATTAGCTGAACATGTATATAACAGAAAAAGCATTGAAACCATGACTTCTATGTTGTAGTACAACATGTTGTGTTGTATGAGCAACAGGCGGATGGCAGTTTTATAGCAGTAACTTCATGGTGAATTTGTAATCACATCGCAACAACTAAATCTATAAAACAGTCGTTTCGCTCTATCTAAAAACAACTGAAATACTCTAAACGAGAACAGCAAACTGTGTGACAATAAGCCATGGATCCAGTGTCTTCTGTAATTTTTCAAATGAATACTGCAAATTTAATAGCAGTCCTGAGCCTTATTTTTATTTTGTATGCAACCTTTCAATCTCAAGAGAGAAACCCAGTGTCTTAAATAAGATAGGGATTATTTTGTGATAGAACTATCCAGTTCTTGAGATATCCATCAAGCTCTGATATTCTGGTGACACTGAATCATTTATTTGACAGAACTGCCATCACCACAGGAGAACATGGGACTGGAGGAGATCCACATAAAGGGAAACACCTTGATCACTCTGCCTGATGAGATGAAATTCCTGACCGCATTGACGGTAAATGAGCCATTTTTAACCATCAACCATGTTACTTTTCTAACTTGGACACTTATACAACAGTTATTGTACATGTGGAAAAAAATAAGTTTTATACCTTTTGTTTCAAACATGTACAACAAAAACTTTTTTTAAAACTCAACATAACAAGAAGAAAACATTTTCATCTCACCATGAATTTTTAAGAACTTTCTGTTGAGCATGTTTCAAATAAAGAAAGCAAAAGAGATCTTGGGGATCGCTATGGCTGTGTGGTTAGGTGTCTGCTTTTTGGCAAGAAAATTTACTTTTTGGGCGTAGCAGGCTCAAGTCTCAGACTCTACACATTCGAAGATTAGCACCTGTATTGTTTGTAGTGATGAAATAGTCTCCTGACGTCTTGGGTAAGAAAGCACGACTTTTAGTCTTCTTGGATAAAGCAAACATATTTCAGAGGTTCCGCATGACACTATGTTAAAAAACCCTTGGCAGTTAAAAATCAGATGAAGAGTAGACAGAGGTGCCGCTGTGAGGGCAAAAGTTCCAAATTCTAAGTTTTTACCCACAAAATTCCTCCTACAGAAAATAATGCAAGCACTTAAAGTCGAGATAATCCTACTTTCTTGGGACTGAAACAGTACATACATAATAAACAAAAAGAGAGCTTTCCTTTTTTTTTTTTTTTTAACAATGTTTGTTTTTACCTCATGTGTCTAGCAAAGACAAGTAATTTGGCTGACTGAAAAAAAAAAAAAGGTTCACTGGTACAATAACAGCCAACAGCTAAAGTTGTGATTTGAAGCCAACATTGTAGTGGGAATTTTACAGGAGCTGAGTTTAGTGTGTAAAAACAAGATCCTACAGTTTCAGGCAAAGGTGATATGAAAATGTGTGGCTGATAGGCAATATAAATTTGACTTTAAACTCCACAAACTGACCAGTCTGATCTCAGCCCTGTCGAGTCAGGATCAATGATCATTATATTATTTCCTGTTTGACCAAAAGTCATGTGGGATCTTCATAAAAATCTGTGGAAATTCTTTTACTTGTCTATGAATTCACCTGCTGGTCCCTGTTCACTAAGGGAAAATGTATGTCTTTTTTCGTCAGGCCCAATTAAAGTAGTTGTCATCACTTTCCAGGCAAATACTTTGCAATTTGAATATATGTGAAGGAAGACATTGCCATGTAGAGAAAAAATGTTTGCCACTTTCTTAACTATGGCTTGAAAACTAACAGGCTGAGAGAGAAGCCCTGTTCTCTCTCACACTCTTCTCCCATTGGTGTGTGTGTGTAAAGGAAAGTTGGAGGTGAAATTTACAGTTTTCATGATTCAAATTTCTGTGTTCTACACATCATAAAACTTTTTTTTTTTAAGTGAGACTGCTTCATGTCTTTAGAAAAATACTTATCTGTATTTCATGTTGGATGGAGGAAATAAGGAGTTTGGGCAACAGGAGATTTCATTTGAATTTTTCATGTGCAACTCTGTTTTTCTTTTTTTTTTTTTTTTTGTTTTTCTGCTTTATTTTGTAAAGCTTTATATGGAACGTGTTGCTCACCAATTATAGATTTAGTCCATATTTCACAGAAATGTTCATAGTTTAGTTCTTTACTGAGCATTTGTTTTTTTAAGCTTTTATATAATCTTTCAGATCTTAGACATCTCAAACAACCCCATGGAAGTGTTGCCTCCTGTGGTGTCGAAGTTGGTGTCTTTGGTGGAACTTCATGCAAACAACATCGGAGCTGTCGATCTCAAGATCATCACTCCGCTAAAGAATCTGAAGATTCTGTCAGTGGGCTACAACTACATTGAGGAGATTCCCGACAAGATGGCAGAACTGCCATTAACTAGTCTGGACATGTCTGGCTTACCACTGATGTCAGCCGGGTCATCGTTTTCAATGCCTGTTGTAACTTCCTTCCTGGACAAATACACTGTTTATCGCAGAATCCCAACAAAGGTAAGGACAGCCACATCATGAGATAGAATGAGATGTTCTTGAATTGTTGTCAAATAAGACTTTGTTGAGAAAATCGTATATTATTGATCAAGGCATCATGAGAAATATCTTTGACTGTGAAGATCTGGAAAGAAAAGGGTCACAGCTGAACAGGAGTTAACCTTGAATGTGATTATCTTGGCTCAAAAGAGTTGTGGGTAAAGAATTTTTTTCCACAAAAGTAAAGTAGCAATATAGACACATTTCTCTTACCATCGTGACCAGTAAATCTGCACATCAAAAATTTAAGATCTGACTCATTTGACCAGAACCTGTGATAAATAAAAAATGGAAAATTTGGTCCATGAAAATATTCATAATATAAAGTCGCAATCCCTGTCTCTCTCTCCCTCTCTCTCTTTCTCTCTCTCTCTCTCTCTTTTACCAGAAATTGTAGTAGCAACACAATAGATTAAGAGCAATGATATCAGCAATCACCAACTGATGATAATGAATGATAGCAATATGTGCAATATAAACTGTTTGAAGCAGATATTTTGTTTTTTGCAAGGACATTTCAGTTTATATTTTATTTGGTATTTACATTCTCCTTTGAAAGAGTAATGCACCTAGATATGAAGAAAGTTTAGGAAAATAGAATCATTGAAAAATTGATATGGGTCCTGTGATATTATGAACTCAATATGTAGCCTCAAAAATGAAAATATGAGCAAACAGCTCTTTATGAAAGGGAAGAAACAAGAAATTCAAAGTTTCTTTTTTCTCTATAAGTGCACCTGGAATAAACAGAAAATATCCGTGATCAAATATAGCACTCTGTTCTTCATCAAGTGATGCTGCTGAGAGCATGTGAAATCATACATGTATTTTTTGGGCTATTTGTCACTGAGGCACAAGTTTTGTTTGATAACAAATTTAATGTCATGTCTCATGCTGTGTATTTCAGCAAACAAAGTTATCTTGCCTCATCAACAAAATATTGACACCAAACATGTCTGATATGATTGATTCAGCTCTATAAAATTCAATAAAATTCAATTCTTTAGAAAATCACTGGAGAAAGTCTTTCCTTCTGTACCAGTTGAACACTACCTATGACACTGAGAATAAACAAAGAATCCCAGGATAAAGAAAAATTGTGAGAGAATGCATATGTTTTATTATATCCAGATGAAATGAGTCAGATGTCAAAAAGAGGTTTCTTAAGAAAATGAGACGCGACACAATGAAATCAGGCGATCATCAAACTGAGGCAACTGGAGAAATCACATTTTTCAAAAGTGAATGAATTTTTAACGCATTTTTTGGGTTTTTTTTTTTGACAGAACCTTTCAATATCAATTTAAAATTGAATTTGAGAGTTAAATTTGTGTCACAAACACTCTGGGTGTGAATGAGTGTTAGTTGTGACGTTGTAAGTGGTGATCAGGTGGTGAATGCGGATGAGAGGCACATGGTAATGGAGAAATAAGAACAGGAATCCTTTTTGTCGAAATGATGCAGAATTTATTTCAGGTGCTTGGTAACAATACAGACTTCAGGGCAGCTGTCTAACTCCAATGCACATGGCTCTCACTGCATTCTACTTTTTGCTCTCCCCTCACGCACTTTCTCTGGCTGAGCCCTTATATAGACACTAGCCCGGCTTGAACTCTCGCGAAATTTCAAGTTCTCACAATCCCAAACCATCTTGAATATACTAGTCATCACCTCTATTATCGTGACGCACACATAGAACCACGACGTAGTGTGCACACACATGACGTAATACACACACAAGATTTGACTAGAATCATCCCGTACAAAATGCTTAGAGAGTATCTCAGACATGCTACGCTCACAACACACATTCGCATGGGCCCAGTGTTTACAATGACGACCCCCACAGCACACACTCGCGTGTACCCAACATGTATAATTATGATTCGTTGCAATTTGCTGAAATAGATTGAGGAAGAGCCCAAATATTGTAATTTAGTGGCATGGCCTAACAAAGATTAATATGGATTAACAAAATGATCAGCCATTTTCTCACTAAATTCAGCTGCAACAACAGATCACCCCATCGTCTTTAAATGCCAATATCTCGACTTCTACTTAAGGTAGTCCAAATTTTTTTTATGCACACAAAGGGAAATGAATAATCTTCACAGTGATACCAATCAATCCATAGGCTCAAAATCTGACAAGAGCCTGATTTCATCATGTCTCATCTCAAATTAGGTTTTTCAGACCATGGGGTCACAAGGGTTGACTTTGAATGTGAATATCTTGGTCCAGAAGAATGGTAGCTAAATCATCAAATCAACTACACTCAGTTTCCCTTCCCACTGACACCCAGTAAATCTACATATGAACAATTTGATATCAGACTCATTTTGTCCACTGTGCACAGAGAATTATCATCATTGATGCCATCTCTTTGTGTATGATGTTCTTCCAGGAAAGACAAGAGATTATGGAAAAAGTAGAAAATCTTGGAGAGAATGCCAGCAACTCAGCAAAGATCACAGAATTTAACAAGATTCTCTTTGAGAAATATCCTCGCTTGGGCCAGCTGAAAGGACAAACTGGTAAAAATTTGTAGTCAGAATATCTTTTGTAAATTTAAATGCTGATTTGAAAACTAACCAGTCCAATTTACAATGAAATTTTATATCCTTTTTCTTTCTTCTTTGATTTGTTTTGCCTTAAATAATTTTTTTTGGCATTGTTATTTAAACCAAATTTATCAGTAACTTGGAACATTGCCCCCCCCCCCCCCTTTTTTTTTCTCTTGTCTTCTCTCTTGTGTTCTTTATTATTTTTTTCATAAATGTGATGTTGGTATGACTCACTCTCAACAAATGACAAAGTAATACAAGATATAACAATAGAATGACTCAGATAGTCAAGAAATGATGAAAGTTTTACTCTTTCTTCATTTATTCCCAGAGTCCATTGTGCCAGAGACAATCCTTAAGATCAGCACCCTGGAGAAGCTACTGCTACCATACCATGCCTTTGTGACTGTGCAGGACAGTGTACAGGCGCTGACAAAGCTGGAATACTTCAGTGTCAGCAATAACCCTAGACTGGAGTCAGTCAGTGCACAATTGGCCCGAATGCCTTTGAAAGGTGAGACGCATTTTTTCCCTATATCAAAAAAAAAAATACTGAACTGTCGTTGAGCATTTTCAATAGCATTTGGTTTCTAACAATCTCTTTTGGGAGTCAATATTATCATGGTGGCAAGAAAATGACTTAACTCTTTTTTTTCTTTTGGCTCTTTGTTTTTGTTTGTTTGTTTGTTTGTTTGTTTGTTTTTGTTTCTTTGTTTACTTTTTTAGCATGTGTACAGGAGAAGAGAAAACAGAAAAATGAGTGCTTCAGAGTTTGCCTGTTTAACAATCAATATATGCAAGAGAAGTTAAAACCTGAGAATATTGTTTTGTATCATTGGTAATAAAGAACTTACAGAATTCAAATAAAGATGGATAAAATGGAATTGATTATAAAAAAAATCTCAGCTTTAGAAATGTAATAATAGATGTATTTCTTGAGATACAGACAATTTGTTTTGCCTGACTACAGCTTATTGTGTATGTTTGTTCCTCTGGCATGGATTTTGTTGAAGATTAGATTCTTTTCTGTACAGTTTATATCTTTCCAGGGACTTTTTTAATCTTTGGAGGTTTGCTATTGAAAAGTCAGACTTCTTTGTTTTGTCTGAATAAATCAATGTTGAAATATCTCTGTATATTAACTCTGCTTATATCCTTGCTGTTGAAAATGAGACTTTTTGCAGTGATGCTGTGTTGTATCTGTTAATTTTTTCACAAAAGTTTAACTTTCAGGCTTTGAAGTCTCAGTTGTTTTGTTAGTCGCTCATTTCACTGAAGGTTTTTATTTTTCTATGTGTTAGGTTCTCTGGTATATGGTATGCTTGTTGTTGAAAAGGAGACTTTTTTCAGGTGGCTGTATTGTATTTGCTTATTTCTCAAGAGTAGCTTTAAATTTAAAAGTTTGTTCTGGAAAGATGACATCCACCTGTATGCCTGCTTTCATTAGTAAGTTTTTTTCTGTGTGTCAGACTTGTTACTGTATGTTAGTTTATCTAGCATGCCTGCTGCTGAAAGATGGGAGTCTTTTCAGTGGGACTATACTGTATTTGCACATGGCTCTTTTACTGTTTTGTCTTTTTCATCGCAATATTAAAATTCAAAATGAAAATTTAAGTCTGTCTCAACTCGGTCTGTTTCCTTGAAGATACTGACTTTTCAGTTTGCTGATATCAGAGAGTAGAAAATTTGAAATTGAATTCCTGACAGTCACCACCCACATATTATTTTTATTAAAGGAAATACAGCCAGTCACATTCCAATAAAAAGTATATAGAAGATTGGTGTTATGACTTTCCAGAACTCCATCTCCGAGACTGCGTCAATTTGAAAACACCGCCCAAGGAAGTGATACGACGTGGCTTCCTAGCAGTTATGGGATATCTAAAGCGTCTCTTGCAAGGTTCAGTGCCATGTAAGAGAACCAAGCTGATGATGGTTGGACTGGGCGGAGCTGGAAAAACCAGGTGAGAAATAGACAAGTGGCTGATTGTGTGGGCATTTCAACCACATTGCAGTTAGGTTCACAACTATTCACGACATCTCCTCAGGTGACTGTCCAGCACGTATGTAGGACATTTTGATGTAGTCTACAAAGACTTATGAAAGGAACAAAATCTGTTCAAATTGTGAGAGCAGTGACTTTTTTGTGGCAGTTAAGAATGATTCATTTTATATCTAGTTGTGTGAGAGTTAAAAAAAAAACTGTAATTGTGACAGCTACAGATAAATTGAGTCAAATTTCTGTCTCAGCTTGTTTCCACATTTGTGATGCATTTTCAAAAAAATGTTTGTTGCTGTTGTCTTATTTCACAAGTAAATGTATCAGCTCTTTTTATATTGAGTGACATTTAATACAGTTGACAACCTCAATTGTTATGTGAAGAGAGAGAGTTGTCATTGATTCCCATTCTTCTCATTTAAACATTCTTTCCATATCCTATCCCATCTTAGTTTGGTCCGAGCCTTAACTGATGCCAGGTTCGCATTCTACGAGGACTATGGGGAGCAGATTACTGACGGTATCGACATCACCGAGTGGAAAGTACCATTAGGCAAAAAAAGTGACAAAACTGATGAGCCACTTCACTTCAGTGTGTGGGATTTTGCTGGTCAGACTGTCTACTACAACACTCATCAGGTACAGAGAATTCTGTTGGTGTCTTCTTCTCCTTCTTTGCTTTAGATGAGGAACACACTTTTTTCTTTTCATTTGTCCTTGTTCTCTGGATTCCAGTTAGCCTCATAAGGAGGAATAGTTGGTGGTTTTTGCAGCTAGCTGCAGTGCCTGAATGGGGAGGGAAGAAAAGATGTTGTGATATCATAATGTATCATTCACACCCACAATCCAGGTTTTTCTGGGTTCTTTTCCTCCCCCTGAGAGTGAACTACCCCATGTTATAAGCCCGCTGTGCCGGTTGGTGTGGCTGCATCCTTGTCAGATGTCCAGACCATTCTGACTTTTTATCAAATAATAATTAAAAGGGATCTAATAACATCTTGATTGGTTTATTATATGACCAAAACTAGGTGTTTCTATTTTTGTGGTTTACAGTTTTGATGATGATCTCATTTTTGCTGAATTGTTTCCTTTAAGAACTTTCTGCATACTTCTCTGGGTGGATTATCATCATAGCAATTTCAGCCTCTCCAGCCTGGAACTGCTTTTTTGCTTTGTCAGTCACTGTAACACTCACATGTGATATGTTTTCTAATTTGCAGCTGATGTGCTTAAACTGTCTTCTTCCTGTCAGTGTGATAAAGGAGATTCGTATTACATGAAATTTGCAGATCTGGATTTGTCTTACCAAATGTTTACAAGTTATATATCTTTTTTATTTTTTTCAGCTTTCTCCACAATGTTTCACTCTCATCCATGTTTTTATTTTATATTTTACTTTTATTGTTTTACTATTGTTTCACCAAAAAGAAATCTTTTTTTTTTTTTTAAATCTCTTTTTAAATCATCATTAAATTTGTATATTATGAGTTGTATATGAGAAACATTACATGTATCGGAATATTTGACAGAGCAACATAAAAAGCTATTTAATAAATGACAAGCTAGCCAGGTTAGTAAAGCCTTTAAATTTAAAGAGTTGACTGAAAAACTGCATTCAACCATCTCAGCAACTGCTTGTGGTACATGTTTTGTCCCCAGTTTTTCTTGTCAAACCGGGCAGTCTACTTGTTACTGTGGAACATTCGACTGGGATTTGAACATGCTGGCCTGGACTTCTGGCTGAGCTCTATAGCCTGCCATGCCCCGAAAGCTCCAATCTTAGTGGTGGGCACTCACTGTGATAAGGTCAGTATTAGCAGTTAATGAAGGCACCTGTCAGCAATCGGTACTCATTACAATTTGATTAGTTTACATTGTAAATGAAAAAACTGTCACAGTAATAAATATTAGGAATACAAATACTTTATTTGTTCCATAAGGAAATATATCATGACCAGTTTATTCAGTTGGGAGTATTTTTCAGTGTTGTTCTTGAAAGCTTAGGATTGAATACCAGGGGTCAAAAGGATAAAACAATTTATTATTGCCTCCTGGTAGAGAGGTAGAGAATTAAATTTACAGGATTAGAGGATGTTATTATAGCTTTCCAACCCTAGAAACCCCATATCTTAATGAAAAAATCAGAATTGGAAGCTAGGGCTGTTCCATTGTGTTCTTAGAAGTTTAAAATTACATGTATTTGAAAGGAGTTGCACATCAATTGTAGAGGATTCAGATTTGATGGAGGAGCTTTTAGTAAACTCACAGAGTGCAGTTGCTTTCAAATGGACAAGTGAATTAAATTGATAACAAATTTGCTTACGTTTGGTTGTGTATTATTAGGAGACAAATCAAAAAATATATAAATAACAAAAGGACTAGAGAAATGAAAAAAGAGAGAGAGAGAGAGGAAAAAAATCTAAAAAGTATTTTTATTCATTTAGTGTATTATATAATAGGAAAGGAATACAGAACTCGTCTTTACCTTATAAATCTGATATTTGTTATTAAAGGATGAAACCTCTAAACTCAGTGGAGATCTAGGTGAAAATTTGAAGCTTGCTAATCTTTAGGTTTGTCCTTTTCTCTTATATCTTGACTTTGTGCCTGTCTCTATGCAAATCTGTAATCATCTCTGCTTTCACCTCATTGTCTCTGCCATTTCTGTAATTATGATGTGAGTTGTGATGATGTTACTGAAACTTTGGCATAAATCATTGTACAGGTTGAGAAAGGGAAACTACCCATGGAAGAACTCAGGCGCAGGTTTTCACAGATTGTTAGTTTTCATTTTGTCAGTTCTTACTCAGGAGAGGTAAGTACACAGTTACATGAGGTCAAATATTATGAGATAGCTGTCTGCAAGTGGCTGAAAGATGACTGTAGAATGTAACATAAATCAAATGTCACTGCAATATTATTCTGCGCAGTTGACAAAATTTATGGAACTTGGTATGAAAGGGTTACCATACAGTAAAATATACTAACAGTACAAACTCAAAATATTTTTCAATCTATTACTATCCCAACAAACCCAACTGAGACACTCATGAACATTGTCAGTTTTCCAGGAAGCACACAAGGTAGCTGTTCATTGCTCAAGCCCACATCAGTCTAACAATAACTTTCACTGTCTATGGTTAGGTACCTATAATAATCTGAGTCAAGTCAATAAATGCATGCAGATTGTCTGTCTATTTTGATAGTGAATCTGATGTCCAAACCACGGGGCCATCAATACCACAGAGTATTATAATTGTATTACATGTGATTTATTACTTCTGTAATCATTACTATCATTGATCTTTGTATATATATGTACAGGGTATTGGAGAACTAAAGAATACCTTGATAGCCACTGCGCTGGCACAGAAGTATATGGGAGAACGTATTCCAGAGGCTTGGCTCAGTCTTGAGAAACGGCTTGACAAGTGGGTCTCTCTGTTTGTCTGTCTGTGTCTATCTGTCTGTCTTCCTGCCTGCCTGTCTGCCCATTTGATCTGTCTGTCTAAATGTCTGTCTGTTTTTCTTCCTGCCTGTCTGCCTCTGTATCTGTGTGTAAGTCTGTTTGGTGGTCTGTCTGTTTGTTTGTGTTCTTAGACAGATATTTTTTACTCAGTTAGAAACTTAGTGGAATCTGGAACTGTTGAGATGAAAATCATAGGATTGGCATTAATTGAAGTTAGTCATGTAGAGCAAATAAATAATAGTTTGATTTGGGATATTTGAGACAGTCATAATATATATGTTCTTCGTTCTTTAGTTGATGAGCTTGAAATGTTTTTCTTGAATGGCATTTTTTTGGTAAAGAAAAAGAAACATGTAAAAATAAATCATTTATACTAAGCAGCATAAACTACATGACTGTTGTGGATATTGGAATGGCTAAGTTACCTAAAGATATGTGATCACCACCTTCTATGGTTGTAGATAAAACTCATTTCCTTTCTCATCACTGGTTGTATTCCTTCTGTCTTTCTATTGAATTCTTTAAACTGTTTACATCGATACAAATTTAAGAAATGATTTTTAATCCTTACTTGTAGCTTTTGTAACTTCGTCTAGAATTAAAGAAAGTGATTGTGATGATTATGATGTTGTGATTTTTACAGGGGGGACAGATTTCACCAATCTGGATATATGAATGTACAAGAGCATGAGCTGATAAAGCATTTGGCAGCAAAAGGGTTAACTAATTAAATATTCTGTTACTGATTTCATAAAAAGACCAGCAAACAATTCTGAGTGATCACTTATAGTTATTGAAATTTTCACGCAAAATTAATTTATTTCAGGATTCGAGGGAAAAAAGAGAAAGCTCTTTTACCTTGGGCTGATGTAGAGGATGTGGCAAACACTGCAGGAATCTTTGAGCAAACTGAGGTAAGTTCATTTCTGACATCTTGTTTAAGTCTCGATTTTGTATATATTAAGCCTTATAGTGACAAGGTGCCACTCTGGTCAAAGATTCACTCATCATACTATAACTCCTTCCCAAACAGCATTCAGTGAAGTAACATGATCCTTCAGTTGTGTTACCTTAAAGCATAAACTGTCATTTCTCAATATATTAGCGCAGAAAAACTTGGACACTACAGCAATTTCTGTTAGCACTTTTAGAGTAAGTGTTTACCATTCATCAAAAAAATAGCAAATACATTATGTTAGACAGTACTGCTAATATTTGACATTAGCACTAGTTTGTAACAAACTACTTAGTCAACATGAAAGGACATTCTTGGCACAAAACTTTGTTTCCTAATTTTGATTTTAATTTCTATAATACTTGACTGTAGTGCAAAAACAGAAATAACAGAAAATAATTTGCAGACCCAGTATCAACAATCTTTGGCATCTGCTAATTCTTAGACTGTATTTATAGCATTACTGTTAAATGTCTTCAAATATCTTGACAACAAAACTGGAGTTATCAAAGGGGTTCCCAGTTTACTAAAGTGTTGGCTTGTGAATTGTTTCAGCTGATACAAGCAGTACAGTTTCTCCATGATCTGGGCTCTGTTCAGTTCTTCAATACCAGTTTCCTGCGGTCGCACGTGGTGATTGTTCCGCAGTGGATTGTCGATGTGATGGCTTGCATTGTCACAGTCCATGAGGGTCCTACCAAGGTCAGTCAAATCTGTCCTGGAATTGATGATTTTGAGAGAGAGTGAATGAGAGATTGTGAGATGAATTGAGAGAAGAAAGGAATGGGTAGGTATAGAAATGAAATGAAGACTGCAATCATATCGTTGATCATGTCTGTATGCCATACTTTGATTATGCATATTTGCCACTGCTATCTGTAATGACACATAATTTATATTTGTAGCAGTAAAACATTTTGGCTCTGTAAAGCTCTTTGAGCCCTTAGTGCATGAGATGCTTTGTAAATGCCTTTTGTTATTGTTATTATTATTCAGGAAGAAAATGAGCAAGATGACGAAAGCAATGAAGAGAGGGTAAAAATAAAGAAGAAATGGTTAGAAGGAGGGAAAACTGGAAAATAATGAGAGAAATAGAAATAAAGAGACTGAGACAAAAAGTGAAGCAGAAAAAAAGGATGGATGGATCATCATTCTTTTTTCTCTTGTTTATTATATTAAGACTGTTTTGTTAACCACTTCACTGCTATATGCAGTAGAAGTGCGTCATTTGAAGACTTATCTCATGTGCTAAAAGATGTATTTGTAAGTCCATTCCAAACCATTTCACCAACTCAGTCCTCTGCTTGCTTTCATGCATAATTAACCCCGCCTACTTGGCTCCAGCTGACCGTGGACCAATAGGCGGCCGTCGTCCTCTTTGCCAGGAGCAATCCATGACATCGGTCATTACTGACTGTTACATGAAAATTTCATGTATACGCTGACTTGGAATCTAATCACTACTTCTTGACTCATCCCCTGATCCACGGCATGCGGCATCTATCAAAAGATTCTACGTATTGATGTGAACCATGCTGGCCAGTGGTCAAAATATCAGAGTCCTTTAGTATCTCTAGCTTTGTTTTAGCCTGTCTAACCTATCTAATATCTATGCTAAGATCCTCAGCCCGGTGATACCTAAAGATGGGAAGTGAGAGAGAGAGAGAAATAAAGAGAGACTGAGAATGAGTTGAGTGAGTGAGAGAATTAGTGAACGAATGAGTGAATAAATTGGTGTGTGACCCGTCAAGCGAATGACGAGAGTGGGTCTGTTTGTTTGTCCTAGGTCTCTGTCCTGATTCTGTGTGATTTTAGGAGCAGCTACACTTGCGACTTTTGGATTTGAAAAAGAAGTAAATAATAAATAAAATCGGCAGCACTGACAGCACTAGCAAGGGTCTTCAGCAAATGGGTTCATACCTCTATTTCAACCCTCTGCAAAACTTTTTTTTTTCTCCCACAAACATTTACGCCTTTCTCTGGTCACTCACAGAATCACAGGAGGTGTACTGTCCTCTCGTTGTTCCTTCATCTACTTTTTTGTTTTTCCCTTTTCCCAGCAATTCTCTCTCTCTCTTTCACACATACACACACATACAGAGAGAGAGAGAGCCGCCTGGAGTTTCTTGTGTTTCAACTCCAAAGGGATGTTCCGACCAGAGAATCTTTTCACACCATTTTGTGATATTCTTTGTTAGATTCCGCCGGATGATGACTGGAGGCTGAAGTAACAGGAATCCGTTACTTATATTTTCATAATGGTCGATAACAGTCAAAGCTTCTGATTGGTTTGTTCCATTCTTCTTCTTGCTTTCATGTGAATAAGGATGGAACAATGTTAAAAGGCCAATCATTGAGCAGAAAGCAGACAATTATATGTATGCAGTGGCAAGGAGTCCACAATATTTTGCGGTGTCCATTTGTTCACGAGCAACCATGGCGCAATCAATCAAGAAGTTTTTTACAACCAAGGAAGTTCTCAATGAAATTTGTCATGATTTCAATCCTACTGATGACAGCATACATCTGGAGGGCCTGTTCAATAGTGACAATGAGAGTGACTTTGAGTAGATGTGATGGGACAAACACTAAGCAGCAGCTCCCAACCTTCTGATCTGATTGTCGGTCACTGTTTTATCCATCTACATGTATAGTAGATCTTGCTGATTTACCCTCCAACATCAACGCTTTCCCACTCACAGCTATGGCAATCTTACATGAACTGGACAGCTTGCGTCACATTACAATAGAATAAGATCTGTCTGGCAGTCAAGCAGAGGGCAGCTAACAGAATGGAAAGCCGGTTGGGGGAGGGGGTGGGATATGTTACGTTCTGTAATATGTCTTTCAAGAGGTGGGTGGGGGGGGAGATGGGGTGTGGGGGGAGAGGTAGATGGCGGGTGTCTGTTTGTCTCACTTTTGGTCCATTTACACTGGCTGGTGCACTATGGGCGTAGCTGAGTGACCATCGTGAGGCGGGATGGGGTTGCAGCAGACTGAGCAGGCGAGACTGATCGGTATCGTTGGTGCTTAGCACAGAGCTGCAAACAGTGCAAAAATTTGTTAGCAGTGAAGCAGTTAAGGTCCTTACGAGACCTACCAAGGATGATGAGATATGTCCTGGAATTGAAAATGTCATGAGAGAGTGAAAGAGAGATTGAGACATGGAGGGAGGGAGAAAGAGAAAGCAGAAAACAAGCGTGGAAGATAGAAGATAGATTAAAGTGATACAGATGAAAAAAAAGCTCAAGGAGATAGAGCGAGGGGGAGAGTAAAAAGGATGAATGAAGAAAGGTAGAAGTGATTAATAACAGGCATGGAAAGAGTTTAGCCAATAGTGATCATGATTTGCATATTGGAACCTGCTTGTGATAACAAACGAACTTTTGTTCCAAGACTGGGTAAAATGAATCTGATGTCAGATTGTTCATATGTGGATCTAATAAGGTTCAGGTGAGAGGAAAATTTGAATACTTTACTTTAGTGACAAAAACACCTTGTACTTAGGTACGACTCTTCTACTCTGAGACATTCATGCTTAAAGCTAATTCCTCTTGATCAGCAAACTTAATGTTTCTCAACAAAGCCTAGTTTGGCATCAGACTTACATCATCCGTTGACACAACAATCATAAATTGCAATGGGAAATCTACTTGCGAAATAAATATACATTTGAAACCATGCTTCATATCTGAACAATGACTTAACTAACATGCTGCTCCATCAGGAAAGGGCTTGTCATGTATGTGATTGGCCAGGGTCTCACCTATACATACTACACCTTGCTCCTATTAAACTCTTTCTCTGACCCACTGTTTTCTTCTCCCATCAGGAAGGCAAGCTGAAGTACTCTGATATGAAGACTGTATGGAGAGATTATCCCGAGGAGCTCCACCCCTGGCTGCTGCGACTGACAGAAGAATTTGATCTCACTTTTCCACTCAGTTTGGAGGAAGCCAACATTGTCCCTTGTCTCCTGCCAAACACTGAGCCTCAGGTAAAGTTCCAGTCCCATTTATCTGAAAAAGCTTTATTGACTTCTTCAAGCAATAGCTATCATGGATGATATTTATAAATCATTGTCTCATAGTTCTTGGCTATGGCTTTCAGTTAAGCACCTATTATGATCATTCACTGCCTTTGTGGGACCTGTAAATGAAAACTTTCAAAGGTTGTTAAAAATGGCTGGATGAGCTTGATTAAATTGCCTTTGGAGTGAATTTTTGTATTTTTAGTAACAAAAATTACAAGGCATCCTCCCATATCTGAAAGAGAATATTTTTAAAATGGGATTTTAGCATTTTTCTTTCTCCTTATTTGTTGTTTGTCTGTTTTGACACATTGAGTCAGCTTCTGATTGATATGAAGACATTTGTATAAAACATTTGTACTGTTGTAATGACATGACATATTTTTTACTGTGTTGTTCATATGAGGAACCAAGTAGACCTGAATATCGGGTTGTTCCATCAATTTCAACAATCTTCAACTTATGAATTCTTCAAATTTAATGTATGTATATTTTAATGTATTTGATTGGATACAAAGTAGTTTAAGACATCTTTATAGAATGATGATGATGTTAAAGAGCCACATAGGCACTAAAATGTGATGCTCCCTCAATTCCAGCAATTTTCAACTCAACAGTTCTCATATCTATTGTTTTGTTGTTCTGATGCATTGAGTTAGCATCTTGTTGACAGTCTATGCCTTGTAGCTCAGGACATTATTACACTGTGCATGTTCTTTAAGAGATGTAGCTAGGTTTTCCTGTTCACAACTGTACATTTGGGATGTTATTTTACTGTGCATGTATTTAGGGTATTCCTGTATTCGCTCTTTAGTATTAGACCTGATGATTTAGGCCATCTTACATAGTCAAAGGGAGAGCACAATTTGTTTCCAAAGGAAAAGACAGCGCAATCTTCAGTGATGTCACACCTAGAGATCAATATTAAAAAAGCTATACACAGCAAAGGAATAAAAAAGACTGGGAACTGAAAAATCTTACATATTTTTTTGCCCATTATAAATCAGAAGACAAAAAAATTCTGACTCTAAAAATATACTGTTTTATTTATGTTTAGAAAACATTGAAAACCCTCCTCTATACCATAAGCAAGTCATTTGATTGATATTTTTTTCTGTACACAGCAATACCGTATTTACATTTTTATATGTGTACTTTGTTGCCCTGATGAAGAGTCAATTTGACTTGAAAATTTGGCATTTACTATTAACATCAAGTTGTTTATACATGTTATTTGCTTTTCTTGAATTGTTTAGTTAGTTGCCAGTGAGACAGTGTTATTATATTTTATAAAATGATGATGACAGCGGTGGTGAAGACATTGGTTGGTGTATTTCAGTATGATTTTGCTGTTGTGAACAAAGAGGAGGGTGAGCGAGAGTCGAGAATGATTTACAGGTTTGAGTATCTGCCAGCTGGACTGTTCAATAGAGCTCAGGTGAGATTAGACTTTGCCATTTCTTTCTTTCTTTCGTTTTGTTTGTTTTTTTCTTATCTTTTTTAGCTTTCTTTATCTTTCTCTCACACTTTGAGCTGTAATTTTATCTTTCCCTTATGCCCCCTCTCGTCATTTTAATTTTCACTTGTTGTCTTTCGTCTTTCTCTCTGATATTATTAAATAGCATTATTTTTTCTTGCAGTTTTCCTTAATGTAACTAAAAATTGTAGCATTTTTGTTAGAATGTGTTTATATCAGTTTGCAATTATTGCATGACTGAATTTTTTGTTTATTTTTTTTTTTAATGAAAGGCCTTGTCTTTCTGTCTGTATTGTTCTTTGATCTCCAGCCACAGATAAGTTTACTCAGTGAGAGTGCATATTATTGAGTTTGAAGATCTAATCTATCCTGTGTCAGGTACGCTTGCATCAATTCAGCGACAGTTCCGTCATGTGGAAGAAAGGATTCATGCTGAAGAAAAATAATCACAGGGCATTGCTTCTCCAAATCAGGTGTGTGCATTTTTTTTATGCATGTGTGTGTATGTGGTTTTTTTTTAGGGGAGGGGGAAGGGGATATAAGGGTTGTGTATTATAAGTTACCTGTAATTCAGTAGTTATGGTAATAAAAAAGACACAAGACCAAAAAATAATCAAAGACTTTTGCTGCCCATGTGAAGTATATACAGTTTCTTCAGTGTATAAGAATGTCTGTTATAATTTGGTAAGGATTCAATAAGTCTGAAAAAACAGAACAAGCAAATATTCTAACAAAAAAACAAAAAATAAGAAAAAGGAAAAGAAAAAAGGAGTCAGCTCTCACCATAGCAGCAGCAAAGCTCATGAAGGAGGGCATATTTATTGTTTTGAATTGTGCATATGTTCATGTTGTCGGTAAGATAGAATTTTATGAACAGTATTGAGAAGTTTGAGCATCAAATTGACATTTCTTTATCTTGGAACAAATTAAATCTATCTTGATCATATTTTCAATAGTTCAAGAACAACAAATATCTCTGTTGGAACACATCTTGAAGAAAGATCTGAGAAAAAGTGTTTGAAAACTGCCTGTTTTACAATTTGTGTGTGATAAAGGTCAAGACCTGAAAGTATAGTCCTAGATCATTGGTAGACAGAATTTGTAGGAAAAAAAATGAAGGTGGATCAAATGGACTTGAGGATAAAAAAAACTGTGCTTTCAGAAAAAAATTGAGCTAAGAAGTATTTTTTTCTTGCAAGACTGACAGATTTAATTTCTCTTGCTTTTAGCAACACAGAGGTGGTGGTCACAGCCCGAGGGTACAAGCCTGAGAATACTCTTTTTCTGGTTCATGAGGTCTTTGAGTGTCTCATTGCAGACTCCTACAGTGGCGTTTCTTATGACTACTCGATACCCTGTGCTGAATGTGTTTCAGATGTGGGTCATATATTATTTTACTTGTACTCATAATGAAAACCTCATACGTGCACATATAAGTTTGATTTAAACCTTAAAAAAATCAAGTCTTGCCAAAATTTGTATTTAAGATCAATATGAGCCTTTTGGAAACAAAACAAAAACAAAAAATCAAAATCAGATGTTAATAATTTTTGTTATTATGTTAATTTGCAAAACTACTGCTTTTCGGTATTTAGAACAGTCAGTAAATGTCTTTGAGACTTTGCCATCAAGAAATATATTGTTTCATTTTTTTGTTTGTTTCTGCTCTAGCCAACATGTTTTTTTTTTTTTACATGATTACCACTGTCAGTGAAAAAAAAAAATTTTGCAAGATGGCTGTTGGTAGGTGGCTGAAAGATGAAATGAAAATTTAATATAGACTGAATTGGATTTCATAAATATTTAGATTTAAATACCTTAAATTGAGATGGAAAGCTTCTCTTTATTGCTAAGGTGATATTGATGTTCAATGTTTTTAAGTTTGTCATTTCAGAATCATTACTTCTGTGTTTCATATGAACATGTTTTCATTTTGTTTATTGTTATATTCTGTATTTCAGTTCACACTGGACCCCAGTATGTTTCCTGCCTCCAAGATTAAGAGAGCTACAGATATGAAGGCTCCATTTCTGCAGTGTGATAAAAATTTTCACATTATCTCAATTTCAGAGATTCAGTGTAGGTGTTGATATAATTTACCAAAAAAATTAACTCTTTGCCTACCTTGCAGGTATCGATTAACCGACTTTGTGTATTAGAGTCTTTATTTTATTTTGTTTCTGAGATTTTGTATGATATTTATAAGTTATAAAACTGGAATTCTGATAGAAGGAAATAACAAAGTTTTGATTCAAAATTTCATGTGGTGTGTTTTGTGTGAGTAAGTGTGCATTCAGCCTCCAAAGTGAACAAAACAAACATGTCCTTGCTGGCCCGTTGGGCTGACAGTCTTCAAGGTCACCAAGACAGTAACTGATAAGTGAGCAAGCAAAAACTGATTTGATTCAGAATTTGGGAGATCTGTGAAAGAACAGTGAAAGTGATGGAATTTCCTGGTCAATTGTTCCTTATTGATTAAGATATAGATCCAGTAATGCTTCTGGCTTTCATTCTGCAACAGATTTACAGAGTTTTAGTGTATGTAATTTTTTTGTTCATTCTATGATTGCCCTTTTTTTTCTCTTTATATTTATACCAAAATCAAGAGGCTACTTCAATTATCTTTGAAGTTGTTGGAATTTTTCTGTGGCCCAATGGATGTTTTTTATTCACTGGAAATTAACTCAGTCCAGACACAGACAGTAACTCAGTAAGCAAAGAGTTAATTCTATTTCATGTGCAGACTTAACCCTAAGTATATCTGGAGTCATTGTGACACCTTCTGTGGAGTTTTGCAACAGTATTTTTTATCCATTACAGCTGTGGATAATGACCTAAGTCCCAGCAAATGTTTTGTTGGTCCACTACTGAATGTTGTTGGTTCATCTTTCCTTTTTCCTTACTCTTTTTTTGCTCTTTTATTTTATTCCTTGTAATACAGTAATACCTTGTAATACCACTTGCGACTCTTCCTCAACTGCGAGCTACTACTCTTGGCAGTAATCTAATGTTGACATGGGAAATGGGGGAGGGAGAGCATCAAGGCTGCGATTGTTAGATATGACTTAGCTTGTTCCAGTTTTCAGTGGATTATACAGGTTAGAGAATTTATTGAGAGGCACTTCAGTCAGCTTCCGCTGTGCTTCGAAACACGAGAACCCGGGGGCAAGGGCGAGCTCTGTCTGTCCGTATGTCAACAGTAGAGCACGATCCAGGCCAGGCAAGGCTGAGAACGGGTTCCCCTGGCTCACACAGCCTCAGCTTGTAGATATAACTTAGCATGTTCCGGATTTCAATAAGTTATGCAGGTTAAAGAATGTTGCCCTGTACTCGGCCGGGGGCAGCCAGTTCAGGGCCACCCACGGCATGGCCACTCAAGGATCTCAGACTCCTACTAGTTAGATGGGTAGTGCATCATGGGGACTGGTGTGATACAAAGGGCTTAGTGATGCCAGACCTCCCAACCACCAGATAGCAGAGAAATTAGGTTGGTCATCAATGTGGCATTCTTGTTTCTACTTATCCCCAGACCTGGAGTCGTAGTAGTGCTCACTCCTGTACAAAAGCAACGCCTCATTGGGTCCGAAATCCTGGTGAGCAGCCCCACCATGAACAGTCCACCGATCTGGCCCCGGCTCGAGCGCCAGTGTGTGCCGCAACAGATGTTATCCTGTCTCTGTTGACGGTTTCGTGCATTCTTCAGCAGCGAGCTGTCGAAGTCAACACGAAACCTGCAGTCCCGCACTCTTCTTTCCTGTCCAGACTTCATAATATTACCTACTGGTGCGAGGAAGGTCATGCCACCTTTTTCGTTTTACTCCCAGGAAGGGAAGGCACGGCAGCTAGCTTCCACTGTGCTTCGAACACGAAAACCAGGGGGCCAGGTCAGCAAGGGCGAGCTCCATCTGTCCGTATGTCAACAGTAGAGCACGATCCAGGCCAGGCGATGCCGAGAACTGGTCCCCCCGGCCCACACAGTCTCACTTTAGTCTGCCACGGTGGGTAGGTGCAATGCCGCTGCCTTCCCCAAACCTAGTGGCACGGGGAGTCACTGTCAATAACCTCAGACGGTCGAGGCGACCTGTTCTTGTCAGCTCATCTCGAGGCCAGCACAAGGCCAGCCACCACGGGAAGGTAAGAGTCAGGGCTAAGCTATTGGCGGAGAACCCACCAACTTCGGCCAATAAATAACAGCTCAGAACAGAATCCTTGCTGCCCATGCGTCTCATACGTTGACTCATCGGAAACGGGCGGCCCCAAGGAGCTGCCCGCAGAGTCATCGAAGCAACTGTAATACCACTGGTTACCACTCTTGTTACATGGCTCTATCATCCATTTTTTTTTTCACCATTACAAGAAGATTTCCTGGGGGCTAGTGTATTGTCTGATGGTTCTGTGGACCTGTTCTTTTGTATTGTGGTCCAAGTATGAGATGCCGAAAATGTTTTGATATATGCCTTTTGAAGGAATCAAATATATTTTATTGATATTCTGACAATTCTGTCCTCAATCCTCCAGCCTCCATGCCTCCCGATGCCTCCAGTGACTTTGATGACCACCTAGGCCGCAGTGTGCGAGAGTTGCAAGACTTGGAGAAGTCAGTGGCTGTGCGAGTCCTGTTTGTATACACCAAGCAGAATATTCCAGATCTAGCACAAGCTGGGAAAGTTGTGGACCCGACTCATATGCTAAATGACCTAAGAGAGGCAGGCTTTAATGTGTAAGGATTTGTGTTTTGTGTAGGGATTTGTGTTTATATATGGATCAGGGAGGTCAGACTTCTGACTTCAGTCGGAATTCCAACTTTTGGTCGTCGCCAACTTTCCACTTTTGGCCGATCAACTGCTGACTTTTACTGAATCCACAGGGCAGTCGCGGTTTTATATTAATTTGCAATACAAATTCCACACGATGGCATGAAACTGGACGTATGAAAAATGTATGCACAGAGTTATCCTCATACCTCAGACAATAGTCGGACTGTTGTTCAAGATCAGGTTCGGATCTCTTTAATTCCTCACACCCGATAACATGCAATCAAGTGGTCGCATGAGAGTTATTAATGGAAAATCAGAATTGTTGATGGAAAATCAGAATATTGACAGCAACAAATAATGTGCCTATTATACTAGAAAGACTAATGTAAAGAGGGCAGCTGTTCGCGATCTAGATCTAGATCTAGAAAATAGATTTAGTCTATTTACACTTCATGATTATGATGACGGCACTGCCTGTGGGATCTTTTTAGTTCTTGGAATTTCCACTACTTGTATAATTTGATAGTCTCACCCCAGGATCTTGTGAAAACTTGCAAACTTCTCTCAAAACAATGAAAACTTCTAGCATGAAAACCCTAGATTTTTTAAAAGTGTCTTACTCTTAGTCTTACGTGACTGGACAGCGCGAGACCGCCGCGATAGCATAGGGAGTTGGGGGGGAGGAGGGCAAAATTTTCCGACTTTTTTTGTGAAAACAGTTTGACATCCCTGATGGATCATTATGTTGAGGTTTGTTTCTTTGACAGATTCACTCAATGTTTCTGTCATCCACATGTTGTCAAGGTCTACAATAACGGCAGAAGTCATTTTCAGAATTTTTTAGATAATGAGAAAAAAAATGGTTTATAGCACAAGTCCTTTGATGAGTTATGTCATTACGGTTCTCATGAATTAATACTTTATTCATAACATTATCTGACAGGTCTCATGCTTAGAATTTGCCCTGAGACATCAGTTGTATTTTGGCATAAGTCTGATTTATGTCATCATTGTAGGGTTGTAACAATCTGTACTCTAGTATAGACATCCATGTGACTGTGACCTATCATTCATCGAATAATTCATGATTTTCAAAAGGAGACTTTTTAACACTCTCCTTACAATCCAGTCATGTCTCTCTCAATGTTCGTCTGGTCCTGCATCTGAAAAAGCACTTTGGGAGAGTTTATTTTGAGTCTTTGAGTGAAGCTAGACATGAATTTTTGATGTTGAGCAAGAAAAGGCATCCGACTTTTACCATGAACATGTCTTTAGAAATGTTTTGACACAAATGAGAGATATGAAAACTCAGTTTTGATACCTCATAAAGTTTCATGCTAAACTTTTCATGGAATTTTTTTTTACCTACACGCGCATGGATTTCATCAAAATAACATTTTAGATCTAGTTTGTCCTGCTTTTTTGTTGTTTTTTTTCTTTCTTACAGATCTCAGTTTGTTGATAAGCAAATAAGTAATATAGTACCATTTGCACACTGTATTGCTTTTCCTGTTTGAGTAACAACTCAAATATGATGACCGTAATTGTCAATTTGTTACTGCCATTGTAGTTTATTCTGCATTTTGTTGATACCAGTAAATCAGTCAGCATCATTTAAACTTTCTGAGAGATAATATAAATTTGTAATTTTTTTTTTTGCCAAAAGCGGTTAGAGCCCATTATCTGAAATTGCTCCAGTGTTTTAAGAGCATTTCAGCATCCATATTTTCAGTCTGGCATTTCATAATTAACCATCACCTTTCTTATATCTTGCTCAGGTCATATTGTGACACTCCAGAGACGGCAAACATGGAATCTTTGACTCTCTCTATTAAATCTGCTCAGGTGATATTCTGGTAGTATCTGTTGAACCATCGGCTGGGCATTACGTTAGAATTGTGGTCTCATAATTGTAGTAGAATCCACCAGCTTGCTTGATCACTCATAAATGATACTGTTAGTAGAATCTCTCAGGGATTTTACATTTGCATTCGCAGGAAAAGGCAAGCAAGCATCATAAATGTACACAGTTATTTTGGGAGGATTTTTTATTGAAAAAGCATGATTTCAGTTAGCAACGCTGCAAAAACAGATGTCGATATATCTGAAATTTCTTTTCTGTGATACACCTCTCTCAATTTATGAAAACATGTCAAACTGCAGTGTCCCACTATGCCCCATTGTTGTGGAAAAATGGTGCAGTTTGTCTTAACAGTCTTTTCTAAGTATCATAAGAGTTGAAAAACCATAGCAAGTAAAGATCAGGTGTGATGATAGACCAGACTCCAGGAACATTGAGCCATTCAGAGAAACTGGAGGTACAGTTTGGTAAAGTCACTTGAATCTCCTCTGGCACATGAGAATTAATTATAATGCAGTCTATAATAAGCATTGTTAAACAAAGGATGGATATGCCACTATTCACAGTGTTCAGCAAGAAGACAGACATATAAATCACATTACCTAACTTCATTATTACTTAACCCTGGAAGTGTCAAAGGACCAATCTGGTGCAAAGCACACTTATCTTACTTTGCTTTGAAATTTCCTTCCTAACAATACAGGGTGTAATAACATGTTATTTATATTACAATAGCAGAAATTGAGATGTCACAAACATGAATATCAATTTCATCATAGAAACTTTGAAATTCAGCAGTTTTGATTGACACTTTAGAGTTAAAGACTGAAAGATGTGACATCTACAGTAATGTGTACAGTATGATGCTTCGATCACAGATCCAGTCCAGATATCTTGGTGTAGCTTGCTGCTTTCTTTCTTTTGTTAGACCGTGATTTATTTTAGCCAGCACAGAAAACAAAGTGAGAAAAAATCAGAACAACGTAATTTCATTGGCTTTCACTTGCAGATACCACAATAGACCATGCTCATCAAAAATCAATAGATTCAATCACAGAAGGCAGTGCATGAGTGGGAGAGGACAGCCAATTTAAGTGGTTGTCAGTACAGCTCAAATACAAAAGACTTTTCAGTTTTCTGTATATAGACAAAAGGAGCCATAGAAAAAGTAATACTTTACAATGCGTGTCTTATGCCAGGCTGTGTTTTGAGTATAGGTTGATTCCTCTCCACAGGTAGTGATATTTGGTATCTCTGATGAGTTTGTGGAATCCAGCGAATGTCGTAACCTGATTGTGTACACCAAGCAGACACTACACAAGACAATTATCCTGGTGGCCATCGGCAAGACTCTCAACTGGCAGAAATCTGATATTAATATTGTCCTGGCTGATGAAGTGAGGATTGATTTGAAATTTTGCTAAGATTTTTATTGTTGTTGATGTTGTTTTTTTTTAACCTCTGTTGTTGGTTTAATTCTAGTGCTGGCTAATGTTTTTAACTGAGTATAAATTTAGGTGAAGATACCAAACTGAAATGTTTCCAAATATTACATATAGTGTTGTGTGATAATGTATTGTCATTTGAATAACGATAATGAAAGCAAAAATATTGTTCATCGTCATCATCTATCACTCTTACCAAAGTACAAGTTACCACAGACTAAAAACCTCCACTAGACCCAAACTTGAGACAGTTTTGTCATTTATGAGTCATGCTCCTCTTCAAATTGTCATCCAAACATCTCTTCCAAGGAAATATGGGACCTGCCTTCCTTCTAAGATTTGATTTTAAGGCCCTTCTAGCACAGCTATTGTGGTTTCTCAGTGAATACCATATATGCCTTTTTTTTTCTTGTTAATTTCTTTATTTAAAGATATATGGTTGATCCTTTTCCACTGCTCTTTAGTCCTTAGAACATACGCAAATACAAACAGATCACTCCAGTTTTACATTTTGGATGCATGTGAGGTATTTGCTCTGTTGAATTCAAAGTCACAGTGATAACAAGACAAATGAAGTATTTAAAATAACTGTATTTTACATGATATTACACAATGATGGTGTATCCTGACATTTGAATGGAAGCCTTGTCTGAGTTATTTTGTTTTTATATCCATGTCAGGTGTTTGTGAAGATGACCCAGATAGAAAGATATGCCTCCAAACTGCCAGAGCTTGTTGAAGCAATTAAAAGTAGAAGCCAGAAGAAAAAGGTCAGTTCAAAACAAATATGATTAAAATTATAGTAAATTTATGTGAATTGGCTTACATCTGTCTATGGATGTTTAGTATCTCTGCCTCTATGTTTTTCTGAGGATTACGAGGGAAGATAGCTAACTGAACTATTTTCAGATGTTATTGTCTGGAATTTTGGTTTCACTGTTTTTACTTCAAAATTTGTCCATGACATGTTCCCATAGAACTGAGAACCAGCTTTGACCATATGAATCTAATTAACTATTGGAGTAATATCTGCATGCTTTATCATGATGGAAAATATCTTTGTAGGATCAAGTTTTTAAAAAATTATATTGTGATATCATATCTATAGAAAAAGGTATTTATTGGTGTAGTCAATTGGTGGTTGTTATCTGATGTATATCAAAACAATATAATCAGTCAAGATAATCAGTCTGCTTATGGAAAGCATCACAGATATAAAGGAATGTCAAAATGTGTATACAAATTTTGACAACTGAAGATTGTATAGCCAAACTTAAAAAAGATGGATATAGATAAATATGTGTCGTCCATACAGCATTATATTTTATATAGTTGTATACTTTGATCAGCTTTTTTGATGTGTAAACATACTCATCATGCTGGGCACAATTTAGCCGTTATCATGCAATTAAACCCCAACACAGACAAACAAACAAACATCACAGATTTTTTGATTATTTTATGCACAATATTACAGACAATCAAGTGTTACTTTTGGAATTCGACCAAGGATGTCTGTAATTAAATAGACAGTCAAAATGCTGTACCAAAGACTATTGTGCGAATATGACTATACGAATACAAATAGTTTATTTGTCCATAAGGAAATACATTTGGTCAGTGCAGCAAACGAACTGAATCAAAAAATATATGAGGAGTACACAGCACAAAGATATATTAGCGATTTCCATATGCATGCATATAGACCTCCATACCTACATATTCAAATACACGTATCATACGCACACACAGACACACACTCAGACACACGTACACACCCACATGCATACATTCAAACACACATACATACATACATACATACATACATACATACATACATACATACATACATACATACATACATACATACAT